>QRFJ01005184.1:0-32883 GCA_006176705.1 Cocos nucifera
TTGTTGAGAGAGATCTAGAGAATAAGTTCAGCTTCGAGATGAAATCGAGGAGCTAATCAAGAGTGGCTAGCTGCGGTCGATCCTAGATGTCAACCTAAATGTAGGAGAAAGATCGGCCAAGGGCGCTGCCTAGCCAGAACCACCAATGATGAAGGGAACAACAAAAAAGGTCGGTTGCCTTCCGTATCATCGACGTCATATCTGGGAGGAGCTTGGTACTTTGGGCGGATCCATCATCCTTCCAACTTCAAAGCCAAGATAAGCTTGCTCCAAAATTGAGGAAGGCCAGCACTTATAGAGGGGGGGGGGGGGGGGTTAATAGGAGGTCATTCCGGCTCGGGACTTACCACCTTAAAGAAACTCGGAGGAACAACGCTCCCACGATCTTGAAACATTAGAAAATTTCAGGGATGCACCCTGTCTAGTAACTTTCCCTTCAATAAAATTCTTCCATTTCAATTAATCATTTTTTTGAATGCAAAAACTACATTGATTGATAGAAAAAGAAGCAGTCAATAGTGGTCGTATTTAGGAACAGGAGGAGAACCTCACTAACATGGAGCAGATCGTAAGTTCCTTCAAACCTTGGGCTAGAGATAAGAATCATCTTCCAAGCGATCGAGTTCAACCTTGCTAGAGATAAGTGTCTCTCCCCAATCGCCTGATTCAACCTCGGACCGAGAGATTACGATTCTTCTCTTCGAGCACCCGAGTCAACCTGGGCCTTAGAGATAAGATTCTCTCTCAAGTGCCCGGAGTCAATTCTGGCGATTAGAAAATAAGATCTCTTTTCGAGCGGAGCCAGCCAACCTCAATGGAAAGGAGATAATCTCTTTCGAGCTTCAATGTCAACCAGAAATAAGATCCTCTTCCTGGATGTGTGCCTAAGTTTAACCTGGCTAGAGAATTAAGATCTCTCTCGAGTGCCCGAGATTATCGAAGTTACAACTTGGCTAGAGAGAAGATCTCTCTCGACGCTTGAGTTAACTCGATAGAGATAAGATCTCTTTTAGAGTGATCGAGCCTATCTCGATTGCAGAGAAATGATCTCCCCAAGCTTCAAAACCTCGGCTAGACGATAAGATCTTTTCCTCGGAGTGATCGAGTCAATCTCGATCAGCGATTAATGATCTCTTCTGAAGGCTACGAGGGCCAACTCGGACAGGACATAAAGGAATCTTTCCCAAGCGGATCGAAGCCAAACCTTGATTGGAAGAGATAATTATCTCCCCCGAGCTTCAACCTCGACTGAGGGAGATAAGATCTTCCCGGCGAGACAACCCATATCAATCTGCTGCAGGAGATAAGATCTTCTCTCAAGTCAATTCTTGGCCGTAGGAGATAAGATCTCCCCGAGCGATCGAGTCAACTCGGCTGAGAGATAAGACTCCCCCGAGCGTCCGTATCAACCTCAGCTGCAAGAGCTGATTAAGATCTCCTCTGATGTGTGGACCGAGCCAACCTCAACTTACAGTAGATAAAGATCTTCTCCGAGCTTCAACCTCGGTCCAGAGATAAGTCTTCCCGAAGCGATTGATCAAAACCTCGGACTAGAGATAAGACTCTTCGAGTGCCAGAGCCAACCTCGATTGAGGAGAATAAGATCTCCCCAAGCTTAGCCTGACGTAGGAGATAAGATCTCTCCAGCGGCCATATCACCTCGACTGTAGGAGGATAAAGATCTCCTCCGAGTCAAACCTTTACTAGACATAAAAATCTCTCCCGAGCGTCTAAGTCAACCTCGAACTAGAGATTAAGGATTCTTCTCCTAGTGACGAGCCAACCTCGGACTACAGGAGATAAGATTCTCCAAGCTTCAAACTCGGTAGAGATAAGATCTTTCCGAGGCAATCGAGTCAACCTCGGCTAGAGATAAGATTCTTTCGAGCGACCGAAAGCCAAAACCTCGAAGCTGCAGGGAGATAAGATCTCCGCCCAAGCTTCAACCTCGACCCAAGATAAGATCTTCTTTCGAATGACTTGATGTCAACACTCGATTAGAATAGATCTTCTCCCGACGCTTGAGTCAATTCGACTAGGAGATAAGATCTCGTGCCATCCGCGTTTACAGAATAAGATTCTTTCCTCCGACGATCAGTCAACCTGACTATAGAGAATAAAGGATCTCTCGAGCGTCTATAACCCACGACTGTAGGAGATAGGATCCTTCCTGAGCAACCATATCAACCTTTAGCTGTTAGGAGATTAAAAATCTCCCCCGAGCGCCATATCAACCCGCATCAGCTGCAAAGTTGATAAGATCTCCCCGAGTCATCCTCGACGTAGGAGATAAAGATCTCTCCCGAGCGATCGATCAACCCTCGGGGGGAAACTGCAGGAGGGATGAGAAGAAACGCACTCGAGTGAGGATAAGATCTCCCTGAGTGCGAGCCCCATACAAAGCCTCGGGACAGTAGAATAAGATCTCCCCTGAGCGATCGAGTGCCCCTCGACTGTTGAGATTAGATTCCTCCCCGAGTGGCCCATATCAAACCTCTGCTGTAAGAGATAAAGACCTCCCCCGAGCGACCGCTTTTTCAACCTCGACTATAGGAGAATTAAGATCTTCTCGAATGACCCAAATCAGCCTGGCATGTAGGAGATAAGATCTCCCGAGGTTCAACCTCGATTGTAGGAGATAAGATCTCCTCCGAGCTTTGAAGGAAAATCCTAAATTTGGATCAGACGTTCTTCACATCTGATGGACACGTCGCAGAGCATTAATTTTCAAAAAATTTTTCTCTTAGATCCAGATCAGAGACTTTGACATCTTTTATAAATACTGAATTTAATGATCTTATAATTAAAAAAATAAAATTAAATTAATTCTAATATTAATTTACCTTGATTCGTGGGTAATTGATTAACCATGATGATCCTGTAGAAAGCTCTGTTGAGGTTCTGGGTGGATCTAGCCATGCAAGCACTTTGGCCCCTCTACCGATACACTTCAGGGCTTTGGATCTGGAGATTTTTCTCTTCTCTTTCTTTCTCTAAAAAATCAGATCTAGATTCTGATTTGGGAGGATCTTCAAAACACCTTCTTGAAGATTCACCTGTCGTCCGTATCTCTGCGAGCAGTATATCTTCTTCCTTTTCGCAGCCTTTTTCTTTTGTCTGACTCGCACTAATCTTGAAGAAAACCCAAAACTTTCTGGGCATGGAGAGGAGAAGAGAGGGCTAGATGGGGCATGGAGAAGGAAGAGGGATACCTTTGAGGCGTGGCTTAGGAGAGAAGTCCTGTAAAAAGTGGGTGCAGATAGGGTTCTATTTATTAGGGACTCTACTGCACCATGTAGTGTGCTGCTAATGCATCACCCTGCAATCATGTTGCTTCGTTCAATAAGATCTATTCTGATTGGTGGGAGCGGGGGGAGGAGACAATTTCACCCGGATCATTCTAAGGGTGCCTAAGATTAGGCAAAAGTCTTATAGGTGAGGGTCCACCTAGTTTGAATCCAACAAGCAACTTTTGGGGAGTCCCATCCGTATGGGACCGAAGCACAGCTGCCCATCATTGAGAGTGCATTGCCATCAGGCGTGCGAGGCCCTCTTTTCTTTCTAATTTCAGAGAGGGGGACAAGCCATATCTGCTCTTCCAATAAGTGCATGACCACTATGGCATATGGATTTCTAAGGGTCAAAGGTCAACGTTGACCAGTCAATAGTACAAAGGAATTAATGCAGGTGGACGGAAAATGGCAGGTGTTGTTCTCAAATTTACTTTATAAATTAAACCACAACCCTTTTCTGACTTGAACAAGCTCCAGTCAGATCAGGTAAAGGTACCGTAGTTGAGCACAAACTCATTTGGCTTAGTCGAGACCAACATTTCAATGATAAGAAAAAGGAGAACATAAGGGCTTAAATCGTGTGCTGCATGTTTCCTTGAAACCTAATTAGAATCTTATTCAATTCAACTGAACTGGGTTAGTCCCAATTGATTGATATCCAAATCTAACCCTTATTTATATGATCCAGTTTAGGTTCAATCTATATGGTTAATGGAAACATGTCATGATCTCATCATCGATATCATGGAAACGTCTTTTCGATATGGGATCAGCAACTTTTTCTGATTCAGACAACTTAGAATGAATCGACATTCTAATATTTCATTCTAAGTTGCTCCAAAATACTAGTGGACACTAGCAGTTATATGGTGGCAACCCATCAAAATTAAAAATGAACCTCTCGTCGGCAGTTACTGTGTGATTAAGTTCTTTTTATTTGAGTCGATTAGATAGGATTATTGGGCAGGTCGCTTACCACACACTGAAACGGCGACAGAACTACCATCAAGTAATTCAGAAGAACCAAGACCCAACGATGCATTGACAGAAAACTCAAAAACACCCAACCAATAATAAAAGCAAGGCAACTCAAGCCATGGATCAAGGATGCGATAGCGTAGGGTGCCGCCAAAAACTACTATATTAATTATGAAACAAACTAGATGTTTGTTGAGAGCTGACCTGTGGGGACAAGAGCGGAAACGACATCCGAGCAAGAGTTGGCCGGTAGCGGTACGTTAAAAGTTAAACTCATCAAACCCTAATTCTATTCATATGAATTAATCATTCGATTCAAGTCCCAATGTGAAAACCTTTAATAGAAAACTGCTTTCTATTATTTGACCATCTGCCAATGGCCATGGGCTTTGGACTTGATTCTCATAATCATCATAGGGTGCCGCCATGCCACGCAATTAGGATAGTTTACTAATAGATTCCATCTTGGTGAATCCAATTCTACAATGAAACATGCATAGCCAACATACACTCAGGGTCTGGAATGGCTAGTGAGACGAGTCATGGTTAGTAAACTATAACACCCTTCAGGTGAACTAACTCAATGCACCTCAGATCAAAGGAAATCAGACACTCCACCACTAACCATTCATCAGTCAGTCATCGGATGAGAAGGTAAGTAGACTGTCTTATGACCACTCGAGGTGGTGCGTCTTAAAAATGCTCAAGTGCCCTCATTCTTAACGAGTACCTGTACTCTTGCTTCGAGTCTCTAACCGTTAGACTCAAGATCTCAAAAATCTATATAAAGAAGTGATTGTACATAATCGTTCGGATTAATCATCATCCTCATGATGATCCTACGGGTCAGGAGCATTTATGAGTTAATAATGTTTTAATGATAATTCATGTCTTAAATTTTTTAACTTCTTAAAAAATATGGAATTATCATCTATTAACTCAAGGATGTATCACAGAACATAAATACAACGATATGTGATAGAAAATAATTTATTTTTATTATTTTAGTCAAAATTATTAATTTTGCCTTACAAGTGTATACAAGTATCAGCCAATTCTGACCTTTCTAGGCACACATATCTAACAAACTCCCACTTGACCTAAAGAGCGCAATTGGCATAAATCTAAGTCTCAGCTTCTCAAGGTGGCTTTTGATCTCTGCGATCCAAGACTTTGTAAGTGATCCGCCACATGTCTCGGAGTCGGACTCTCTTGACTCGACGAATCCTTCTCGAGGTATCTGCAGATTGAGGTGGTATCGCCGCTCGATGTGCTTAGATTTTGATGAGATTTGCTCATTAGCAAGGCTATCGCGGTTCGTGGGCCATTGTGTCGCAGTATAGATCTGTTTAGATGGATGGTATCTCATGACAATCACTTCGATTCTCTATGGCCAAACTTTTATACCAGAATGCCTCCTTTGCAGCTTCAATGTAGCAATGTATTCTGCTCCAATGGTGGGAATCTGCTATTACTATCTATTTAAACTTTTTGCAAACGACAAGCTTCCACCATTGCACAGAAATAGATCCCATAGATGTGACTTTTGTATCATCTATATCGGAATAAAATTCGAGTTTGTTATCCCTGGACTTGGAGTTCTCCTTACCAAGCACAACAACATATCCTTAGTTTTCTTTCTCAAGTACTTAAGAATACTTTCATAGAAGTCAAACATGAAAATCTTTCACCGGATATTGACAAGTATATGTTGTACATCAAGCAAGAAGGCTATATCAAAATACGTAACGAACATGTACATAACATGCGTTATGAGACGCTCATTTAGAGGAAGCATAAGGGATCTTGAACATGCATTCTATTTCCTTAGGTGTGCTAGGGTACATTCTTCTTGGAAAGATGATGCCATGCCTTGAAGATAACTAAATCACTCTTAGAGTTTTCCATTGCTAATATCTCTTTAGCGACTTCTCTATGTACATAAATCTAGTAGAATAAGTAAATAGATAAATAAAACCTAATTCGGAATCAAAACAAAAATAATACTCTAAGACACATTAAATATCTTAGAAATAAAGATAGCAATTCAAACAAATAGGATCTACATTAATTGGAAGATATATAACGATCATAAAAAATTTAAAAAGAAATAAAACTAAAACATCCTTATAAAACATAGTAGAAGTAAGTTCACAACAATGGAGAAATAAATCATTTCCAATAAGGAGAGAATGTATCCAAGAAAACATAACAATCGAAGAAAGACCAACAGCGCTCCTACATGACTTTTTTTGAAGATACATGGAATCCTCTTTGTTCTTTGATGAAACCAAACAATTTTCGATTAATCATTAAAACGAGTATTTCCAGCTCTAGATGCTTGCTTAAAGTCCATATATGGACCTTTTGCAGCTTGCGATACTTTGTGTCACCATCGCTGGATGTAAAACCAAGGGCTGTTCCATTTAGTATCTTCCTCAAGATCATCCATTTTAAGAACACTGTTTTCACATCCATTTCCATATTTCATAATCAAAATAGGCTACAATCAGCAAGCAGTGTGCGTATGTGATTTTAGCATAGCTACTGTGCGAAAAGGTTATCTTGTAGTTAATGCCTTTGCATGACTATAAACCTTTTTACCAACTAATTCGAGCTTTGAATGTCTCCCATATTTCCATTTGCACCAATCCTTTCTCTTTGAAGATCCATTTACACCCAATATAGGTACTATACCTCTGGTGGATCTACCCAAGGTCTAGACTTGGTTTGGAGTTACATCGAGTCAATTTCTAACTTCATTGCCTCTAACCAGTTCTCAAAGTCGATATCTGATATTTCACTTTTGTTATAGGTTTGGGATCATCACCATGAACCCCATTACTATGTGGAACATTTCTCACTTCCTCTAAAAAATCATACCTAAGGTAACCATTCAGGAAGATGAAAAACTCTTTCGATCCTATGAGGTGGAGTGAGTAGCTGATCGGATTGGCTTAACCTATTGGTTACCATTTTGAATCCTTTAGCTCGTTTGCTCTGTGCAGACTTTCTCATCGAGCTTTTTTGATCTGTTCCAATGCCGCTATCTTGAATAGAAACTATTTTTCAAGAAAGATGGATATGTCAACTCACATCATATTGTGATCTTCTGATGTAGAAATAATATCCTAATGACCTCTTTAGGATATCTAAAATCAAGCTGCTGAGGACCTAAAGTCTAACTTATCCGCTTGTTGTTCTTTTTGGACATGAGCCGGACAAACCCAAATTCTGGAGAGACTCAAACTATTTCTATCAGTCATATCTCATACGGTGTGGGTAGAATGCTTTAGAAGAAACCCTATTCAGTATGTATATTGCAGTTGAATCAAACATGATATTCCCCAATGGAAGGTCAGGAGTAGGTCTTGGTGATAGTCGTCATCATGGGAGGTCGAAGCTCTTATACTAATGAGGATTTGGTTGCGCTACCGTTCTGAAAATTTCGTTGAGTTGGGTTGTTCCTGATGGAGTCCATTGGAGGGGACTATGCCATTTTTTTCTTAAGATTAGTAGGAATTTTTGACTTAATGTATTTACCTCCTCGATTCTGATCGAAGAACCTTTAATAGATTTTTCAGTACTTTTCTACTTTCATGTCTGAATTCTTTTAAACTTTATAAGCTTTTAGCTTGTTGTCTTATAAGATACACATACCCATATTCTAGATGAATCATCCTTAAAGATTATGCAGTAACAAAGTTGTCTCTAACACAACATATCAAATTGGGCCTCACACATCTGTATGTACATAGTGTTAAGAAGATCCATGGCCCTTTCTCTCATGTACTACAAAGGGCTAGTTTACGTCATTTTTGCCATGAGATAGGATTTATAATTGGATATGACTCAGAAGTCAACGGATCAATAGCCCAATTTTCTCCAATTTGTTAACTATCTTCTGCTATGATGACCTAATCTTAGGTGCCATCGGATATCTATCATTTGGACTATCCCTAGGTTCATTTTTGATTTTTCATTGGCATTCAATGTTTGCTTGAAATTAAAAAAGATGCATCAATTGTAACTGTAAAGCCATTAATAAGAAAACCACTTTGCAATTTTATTCTCTTTCATAAAAATATTACAATGGTCCTAGAAAATAATTCATAGCCTCTTAATTGTAAGACAGAATAGAAAATTAAAGTTCCTGCTGCTACAGGTACATAATAATAGTTCTAATTTAATATAAGTCTAACGGATGGTAGTCGAAGAGGGTATGTTCTTCCGTATCCGCAGTTAAAATTCAATTGCTCCATTTTTTATGCACCAAGATACACTTACTTCACAGCCCTTCAGTTCTCCTGCTACTCAACGCAGATGCAAAAGAGCACTAGATCAGTAAGATCAAACGGATGAATACTAGGTATAAAGAATAAACTAGACAAACTAGCATGAAAGCAAGATCCACATATAACCAAAAAACATAAAGTAAAGATGCAACATAAAAACCAAATAAAACCAAAGAAACCTACCACTAGAAATGGAACAGAAGATGTATAGGCAGTTTCAAGCTTAATAAAAATCTAGTATGTCTACATAGATAAATCACAAATTTTCTGGATAACGAAGCGGCATCTTTTTAGCCTCTGTACTTATCTTCTTTCCTTCTTCACCGTTCTACTTTTTTATAATCTTCTTCTTTTTCCAACAAGACTTTTCTTAGAAAAGTCTGTTCCATAAGCAGTTACCGAGTCTCTTTAGAACCTTTCATAGAAAGCTCAGCGGTAACGCATATGTATATAAGTTCGGCCAATGGAATTTGAAGTTTATCGCATATGGTCATGATCATGATGAATGCTGTGTATACGTATCAGTCAAGGATTGCAGATTATATCATTCTGTAGATTTCCAAGTCTAACCTTCACTTCATAATTTCTTCAAGTTTCTAAATTCTTGATTATCATCAGAAAAGATGAATTTAGACGACTGACCCATTCTATCGTGCATCTTAGCCTGAACGTCATTTTAGTTGACTTGATACTTGGTTGCACGGACTTTGTTCACCAAACATCTCCTATAAGGTGAGCCAACATTTTGGCAAGCAGTCCTGATTCTTCTGTTGTGGTTGAAGCTCAATCGAACATCGAGCCAAACATTGTAGTTATATGGCCTTGATTAATCTTCGTCAGTCTACTTATCAGAGATGCTCTTGTTTAGAGGGACAGCTGATAATGTGGGAGGTCCTGGTCCAATACATGAGTTAACTTCTTGAAATCCAAAATTATTTTAAAGTTTTTGGAGCCAATTCCTTGTAATTTGGTATCGGGTCAGTCTTATGGGTGTCAAATTTCGTTTGCTAGTGG
Organism: Cocos nucifera; assembly: GCA_006176705.1. Lineage (NCBI taxonomy): Eukaryota > Viridiplantae > Streptophyta > Magnoliopsida > Arecales > Arecaceae > Cocos > Cocos nucifera. Next base: position 9,581 of record QRFJ01005184.1, read on the forward strand.
AGTGAAGCAGAATATTGTTCTGTAGAGAGTCAAGTTTTTAGTTAGGTATTGTAATTAAGATTAACCCAATTTGTTTAAAAATTTATTTTAAAATACTGGCTCCACTATTTTTTGGATTTCTACACTCCTCTGTGAGAGATGCAAAATTTCCACGATACTGATTTTTGTGGATGGGTGGTCCACATCAACTGGACTTCATCAACCTCATCTGAACAGTGAATGATGATTGGGTTAGCTAATGAGTAGAACACTTAATATTCAGATGATTTCTATCATTGATGCACCCAACTTAGGTACTCTAATCATGAATCTTCACCATGTTCGAATATGGATCCACTCCTTAGTATAAGTCAGAACCCACCATATTGCAGATTGGATTTCAATTTAGGTCTCCTCACCATATCCAAAATATGAGCCTATTTCATTTCCTTCCAGCCTATAGCATCCAATGCTAACAGACATTTGGTTGTGTCTTTTCTGGTGCAACTGAGCCACTATAAACCAGTCCCGAGAACATCCCAACCCCAAGAAGGGCCCGCACATCTATAATTTGGTGGAAGATCTATAGACTCTAATCATATTCATATTAGGAAGAATTGATTCAGGTCTCATTAAACTAGACTTGGCTTAGTCATAACAATTATGACTAACCTAGTGGCATGGGTTAGCTCGGATTATTGACCACCTCAGATCAGAACTGTGTCAACAGATATGGCCAGGTAAGTGAGACCGGTGGAAGGAATATGCCATTAACTCGTACAAGAACGCATTCAGGTCGAGTAGCTTCCAATTAAAAACCAGTCGGTCGTATGTGCCAAACTTACCTTAGACACCAAATTGTTGAGTCAGAACCAATTGGGTTAGCCTACAATCCAGACTCTAACCTCTGAGCCTAATTAGGTCTTGCTTGATCGATCACTGACTCGATCTTGACCCAGACTTAATCCTATTAGGCTGGTCAATTTAAGCATTGTTGATCCCATCTAACCAACTCTTGATTCGGTTTGATCAACCGCTTAGACCTAATTGAGCTACCCAAGCCCGAACCCAGTATTATGAATATGTCTTAGATCTGAAATTCTCAATTTTAGACCTAATTAATATTTCATAAACTTAATTCTTAATTAAGTTAGGGTTCATAAACAAAATATGCACAATAAATCCTAGGGTTTCAGGATCTAGGGTTTTGCAGAAAGTAAGTTTTGGGTTTCTGATTAAGGACGAACACGCAGCACCCCTACACATCATAAGAACACCCCATCGAATGGGAAGAGAGGGCCTTTAAACCCTTCTTCGTTCTTATGACCGGACGGCCAAGAGGAACGCCTTAATCAGGAAACAACTAATACTACAAAAACAATTAGATCTATATCATATATCTCATATATAAAATTAGATCTAATCATGGCATATTTTGCATACATCTCATGTATCAAATCATGCATATTTTTCAGATCTAAATTATCTCATAATAATCTAAAAAATTAGATTTAAATTGATCTAATCAAAATAAATTCTAATCTAGACCTAATTATGTAGAACTATTCTACAACTAGTCTAGACATGCATCAATCATATCTCATATGATATTTAAAATTAAATAATTTTTATTTGCTATTTTTAGATGTTATTATAACACTTATAATATCAAAAAATAGTAAATAAAAGATCTAAAATATGATTTTAATTCAAATCAAAAATTATGCAAACTAGACTATTCTATAGAACTATTCTATTCTAGAACTAGTCATGCATATCTTCATAATCTTAGATCCTAAATTAATTTATTTAATTTTAATTTTTTCTGATTTTAGATCTGATCACATCTCATGTGACATCTAAAATCTTTATTTTCTAATTAAAATAAATTAAAATTAGATCTAAATAATTTTAAGAACCATGGCTCTGATACCAGTTGAAGGAAAATCCTGATTTCCCGGTCCAGGTTCGTTCAGATCTGATCAGATCAAGAGATATATTTCAAAAATTTTCTTCTTTGATCTAATCAGATCTTGATATTTTTAGATCTGATTCTTATTATTTTAATAAATAAAATAAAATAAAGATAAATTAAATCAAATTTAATTTACCTGATTTGGGTAATCCTATTACCCTGTTGATGATCCTGATTGCAGCGGAAGGTTCTGGATCTAGCCACGCAAGCGCCTGGCCTCTACCGGTATCCACTCGGGTTGGATCTGGAGATCCTCTTCTTCTCTATCACACCTCCAAAAATTAGATCTGGATCTGATCTGGAGGATCTTCAAAACTCTTTTGAAGATCAGCAGTCGTCCTTTGCAGCAGCGCAGCCTTCTTGCTTTTTGATCGCCTTTTCTTGATCTGAATCGCACCAACCTAAAGTCCAAAACTCCTTTTGGACGTGGAGAGGAGAGAGAAGGAGACTGGTGGCATGGAGAAGGGAGAGAGGCAGCCTTGGGGCGTGGGGTTTCTAATTGAATTCATTAGAATCTGAGTTGGGCGCAGGGTCTTATTTATAGACTCTGCGTGATCCAACTCCTCTTCCTCCCAACCAATCACAACCCTTTGTGAAATCAGATCTAAATCTGATTGGTGGGAATAGAGACCCCTGGATTCCTCCTTAGAGGGGCGCCTAAGACCAGTCAAAGATTCTTAGGTAGAAGAACTCTAATTGGAATCCAAAAAGGAGATGGAGTCCTTGTCCAACAAAGGACTCCTAGGCGCCTCCAACTTGGGCACGCCACCCTTAGGCGTGCGCGCCCTTCTCCTTGCCAGGTTCTGGCAGGGGGACAGGCCCCCACCAGCTCTCCAATAGGTGCATGACATGTGGTCAAAAGTCAAAGTGTCAATGGTCAACGTTTGACCAGTCAAAGGTAGACTTTTGACCAAAGTCAAAGAACAAGAAATGGCAGGTGACCAAAAATGGCAGGTAATGTCAAATTTATCTCATAAATAAGACAACCTTTTCTGACTTGGACAACCTCCAGTCAGACCATATGAAGGCCTCTGATTGAGCACAAACTCCTTTGGCTCAGTCAGAGGACAACTTATTTATGATAGTAAAAGAAGAACGTTAGGTTCAATCGAGTGCTAGCACGATTTTCTTGAACCTAATTGAATCTCATTCAGATCAATTGAACTAGATCAGTTCAATTGATGATCACCAGATTCAAACCCTTGTTTGTGTGACCCAGTTAGGTTCAGTTCTGTATGGTAATGGGATATGTCATGATCTCTATCATCGACATCATCGAAACTCCTTTCGATGGATCAGAACTCTTCTGATTCGAACAGCTAGAATGATCGATCATCTAAATCATTCTAATTGCTCCCAAAATCCACCAGTGACACCTAGCAGTATATGGTGGCAACCCATCAGAGCTGAATGCGAACCTCTTGGTGCAGCTACCTGTGTGATTAAGTTCTTCTATCTTGAGCCCCGATCAGATTAGGGTTAAGGTGAACTCGTCAAACCCTAGTCTCTGTCATATGATGTAATCATTCGATTCGAGTCCAATGTGAAAATCTAAATAGAAACTCTTTCTATTATTTCACTCTGCCATGGCCATGGGCTTCTGGACTTGATTCTCATGATCATCATAGGGCTGCTCCTCTACCACCGAGGTAGATAGATTCCATCTTGATGCAATCCAGTTCCTACAATGAACATGCTATAGCCAACATACACCTCAGGGTTCCATATGGCTAGGAGACCGAGTAATGGTGTAGTCAAACTATAACACCCTCAAGGTGAACTGCCGATGCATCTCAGGTCAAAGAACCAGACACACTACTGCAGCATCGAGTCAGTCATTGACGAGAAGGTAGACTTCCTAATGACTACTCGAGGTGGTCACGCTCAGTGCCCTCGTTCTCTAACGAGTACCTGTACTCTCGCTCCGGTGTCTCCACACCGTAGACTCAAGACTCATCTACTAAAGAGAAGCGATTGTACACCAACCTTCCGGATCAATCACCATCCTCGTGATGATCCTATGGTCGGGAGCATTTTATGAGTTAATAATGATTATTCATGTCTTAAATTTTCAACTCTTGAAAATATGAATTATCATTACCATTAACTCAAAGGATGTATCACAGACACTAAATACACATATGTGATAGAAAATAACCCATTTTATTATTTATAGTCAAAATTATAATTTTGCCCCTAGAAGTGTATTACAAGTGTCAGCCAATTCTGGCTTCTAGGGCACATATATCTAACAAGCCTTAATTAAAGAAAGATCTCTATTCCCGATTAGAGAAAATTTCCACTGACTAAAGTAAGATCTCTCGAGTACCTTCAATCTTGGCTATAGGAGATAAGGTCTCCCCTGAGGAGTTCAACCCTTAACCTCAACTACTGGAGATAATATCTCCCTCGAGGAGCTCAACCTCTGACCTCAACCGCAGAAGATGAGATTTTCTTCAACCTCGATTGGAGACGAGATCCCTCCGAGTCTCAACTTCAACTTCAACCTTGACTAGAGATGAGATCTCCCTCGAGCTTCAACTTCAACTTCAACTTTGGTTGGAGATGAGATTTTCTCTGAGCTTCAACCTGAACTAGCATAGAGCCCTAAATAGGACTTCGGCAGTCGCCTTTTCTGTACTCCTTTTCTTCGAGTTTCAAACTCGAGAGTGGGGGGGATTATTATTGGAGATAAACCTCACTTCTGCCAAAGTTCAGTTCGATGCTCAGCCTAATGCAATCGATAGTCATGGAAGAGCTTTAGCGGTCGAGCTTCGATCGAACTTCTCAGTGGTCGAGCTCCTTCCAAACTCCTATGGTAGTCGAACTCCCTCCGAGGTCCTTAGCGGTCGAGCTCCGACCGAACTCCTCAGCAATCGAGCTCCTTCCGAACTCTTCGACAATCGAGTCTTAGTCGAACTCCTTCAGCCAGCCAAACTTCTCGGCAGTCGAGCTCTAGTCGAACTTCTTAGTGGTCGAACTTCAATCAAACTTTCATGAGAGTCGAACTCCCTCCGTACTCCTTCAATCGGACTCTCACGAGAGCCGAACTCCCTCTGCACTCCTCCAATCAAATGCCCACGAGAGCCAAACTCCCTCCGCACTCCTCCAGTCGGATGCCTATGAAAGTCAAACTTCTTCCGAGCTCCTCCTCTAATTAGACACTTGTAGAAGCCAAACTTCCTCCACGCTCCTTCAGTCGGATGCCTACAGAAGTTGAACTCTTATCGAACTTCTTCTTTGATCGAACTTCTTTCGGATCGCTCCTGCAGACGGACTCCTCTAGGGGTCGAACTCCTTTCGGACATCTTCTTCGATCGAACTCCTCTCGGATGATCCCTTCCAGACGTATCCCCCTTAGGAGTTCAAGCTCCTCCAAAATGGATATACATCGAGGTTCTTCATCTACGACTGTTGAACCTCGATGGTATGACCACCACTATAAGTCTGGCGACATATTTTCCTCCGTAACAAGCCCCATACGGCCCACGATCGAACGATATGGCCACCACTACCAGCCTGATGACACCACTCTCTCCGTATCGAATCTCATGCGGCCTAGAGTGGCCTGCTACCAGACGGTATGGTCATCACCATCATTCAAGCTCCATCTATAAAAGGGACCCTCCAAATATATTTTCTCGAAGCTCTCCTCTCTCCTCTAAAGCTCAAAGCTCACTTCTCTTTCCTGAGCACTCCATTTCTATTGGCCAGAAGAGCTGACTTGATCGTCGGAGGATCCCGTTGGAGCCACCACCACCGACTCTGGATGAAACTTTATTTTGTAGGTCACCGATAGTGATCTCATCCTCCTCCATTCCAGCTCGATCCGATGTCAACCAAATTCTGCACCAATAAAATTTAAATGAGTTCAATCTGATTTCTTCTTGTATTTCAGTAAAATAAGTTTGAAAAAAATTAAAAACTAATTTTAAGGGAGTAAAATAAGAAAAAATATCAAGCTCCAAAGAAGATAAGAAAGCTCATCCCAACATATGCCTCATAACTCGAGGATGAAAAGAAAAAGAAGAAAAAGAAGTAAAGAAAAAAGAAAGCATCAATTAAAGAGGAACAAAGCAAGAAAAATAAAAATGAGAAAGAGGAAGAAAGTGTTGTAAATCTTTATCTCATGCCCAATGAAGATGAGGTCAATTCTAAAAATTCTTTTTAATTTATCTTTAATGAATTATATGAAGCTTTCGATGATTTAATGGATGAATTCAAAAAATTAAGACTGAAAAGTAAAAAATTTAAAAAATCTAATCTTATCTTAGCCAATGAAAAGAGTAAAGTCTTATTAGAAAAGAAAGATATTTTAAAAGAAAATAATGCTTTGGCTAAAGAAAAAGTACTTCTTAAATCTAAAAATCTTTAGTTAAAGAAAACATTAAGCTTAAAATAGAATTTAAAAAATCAAAAGTTTATATTGATGAAAAAAATTTATAGGATTTGAAAAATCTCTTTTGGAAGAAAATACTAAATTAAAAAAAGAGATTGAAACATTGAATCCCATGTTCAATAAGTTTACTATAGGATCTCAAAAGCTTTAATTAATTTTGAATAATCAAAAAGCTATTATCGATAAAGCTAGAATTGACTATAGTTTTTTAAGAAAATAGAAATTTATGAAGAACATGTTTGAAAAAATTCATCTAAAAATTATTCCATTACATATTTCAAATGTAATAAAGTTGGCCACAAAATTTTAGAATGTAATACCAAAAGAATCGACCAAATCCTAATTAAATAAATTTAGGTTCCAAAAGAAACTATATGCTCTAACGGATCTAAGATGACTTAGATACCAAAGACTAGCAAATGATATTACAGGTATACCAAGGATCCAATGAAATAAAAAAAGAAAAATATTATGGATGGATGTCTTGAAAATAAAATTAGATGGATGATGATGTTTGGTAAAATCTAAATTTTTCTCACATTATGCCATCATTATTTGCTAAATATATTTTGATTATCAATTAGCATAATTATTGAGTATGTTTGATTAATTTTGATAATTTATTATTGCTTAAAATGATCATACTCCATGAATTAAAAGTTTAATATATTGATCAAAATTAGTATATCATGTTGATTATTTATTTTAAGCTTATTATTTTCAGCATGCTGGTTCAATCCTTTGCATTATGTTATTTTAATCTTTAATTATTTAAGAAACCTAAGCTATTACAAGCATAATTGTCTATGAATCTATTTGATTGCAAAAATAATAAATAAGTTAAGTTTTGACAACCCATATAAGATGCTAGATTATCAAAAGTCTTCTAAAAAGTGTATGAAATAAGCATTCAAAGATAAGTCATTCAATCATAAAATTTAAGTGTTTAATTGATATGCATTGCATCCTAGTTTAGTCTTTAAGGATTTGAAAATTTACTAGTTGAACTAAAATCATAGAGCCTTTATCCAATTTTTCCTCGACCTAATTTTGATTTAATCTCATTTGATTTGATTGATTATCATATCCCCAATTGATTGATTTTTAATCTTCTAAATTGATTTGAATATTCTTTTTTACCATCAATTTGATTGTCTCTTTGATATTAAAAGAGAATTTATTGATGAACTGTTATATTTTATTCTAATTGATTGATTTCAAAAATTGAATTTAAAAAATGCTCTTCTTGAATCTTTTGAAGTTGATATCAAGCAAAATATTTCAAGAAAGTTATCATTTATCTTTAAAGCTAAATATTTAAAAAAAAATTTAGTTTTAATTATTTGATATCAAATAGCTTACTATTTATTATGTATTTGATTAATTTATCTTTTGATAAAAAGAGAAGAATGTCTTTATTTCAAATCTGATTTTGCATAGCTATACTCTTCAAATGATACTATTTGAGATAAATTCAAAAAATTTCATATTTTTTTAAACTTAATTAAGTGATATTTTTTATGATAAAAAAATCTAAATTTAAATAAAAATATTTTTTTAATTACTTATCCTACTCTTTTCATCTTCTTGATATTTGTTCTTATTATATACATCCTTTTGTAAATATTCTTTGAATTTAATAAAAAAAATTTTAAAAAAAATTAGTATCTTCTTGCGTAAATGCTATGCTTGATTGATATTTGGATTAATTAATACTCTTAGTTCACTCAATTGATGCTTATGCTTTTAAATTTTATTTAATTTTAAAATAGTTTTATTTGCTAAAGTAAGGGATAGAAATTATTAAAGAAGAAATAATTATTTAATTAAAAATGGCTTTGAAATTAAAAATATCTTTTAAATTTAAAAATTCTAAATTTAATAGTTAAATTTGTATTAAATTTGCTTGATTTAAAATAAAAAGGAGAGAAAGTTGAACAGTAAATTAATATAGCTATAAGTATGAAAAATAGGAGGAAAGATATTTTTAATTTAATTTGATTAAAAATTTTAATTAATATAAGTCTTAAAAAATTAAATATAAACTTAAGTTCTCAATCAATTCATATTTATTCAATTTGATATGTATAATTTGATTGCCATATCATTTTTTATAACTATTTGGAGTGAAATTAAATTTAAAAATATATTCTTACTTCAAATAAATTAATTTGATATATTTTTTTAATTTTAAAATTTATTTATAAATATAATACTAAATTTTTTATATGCCAACCTTTTGAACTTGATTTGCATGATCATTCTTGGCAAATGATTGGAGTTAAATTGAACTTGATTTTTGAAACTCATTTGAAAATATAAATTTGATACTAAATTTTTGATGTACATTGCAAAATCTTTATGAACTATTTGCTTTGAAGCAATTCTTTAATCAAAAAAATAAATTTAAAAATATGACTATCATTTACTTTGATACTATTCATTTTATTTTGCTCGATACATTCTCGATACATATCTTTTCTGAATTTAAATAATACATTTTTATTTTAAAAAAAAGAATGAATATTGATGTGGATATTATGCTTGATTTCATATTTAAATATTTTGAAAAGCTCTATTCTTCTTAAAGCTTATAAGTACATATTTGAAAATTTGATTAAAAAGTCATATTCATTCAAAAAAAAAGGAAGAGCCTTTGACATTTGAATTCAAATCAATTTCTAAATAAAAAAAAATATTTTAAGCATATTTTGAATCAAAAGATAAGTTTTCAAAGGAAAAAAAATTTATTTGAATTGATTTTCTGAATTTGATACATCTCTCATTTTGATACATTCTTACATATCACTAGTTTTGATGATTCCTTCAATCTTCCCATGAGCTTTTTGATACCGTCAAAAAGGAGAAAGGAAATATTGAGTATATGCTTACTAAATTAATTCTTAAGATGCTCATTAATTTGATGCTTAAAATCTTAATACTCATTAATTTAAATTAAGATATTAATTTAAAATGAGTATATGAAATATATAGAATAAACTAAAGACTAATTGAGAACTTTCATAAAGTGTACATTCATATGTTTGATCTAGTACTTCATGATACATATTGATAAAATACATTGAAATATATTATTTATTTTTATTGCGCATATACTCAAAGTTTTGTCATCATCAAAAAGTGAAAGATTGTTGACCCTGAGATTGACTTTGATGATTATAAAATATTGAGTATACTATGTATCTAATTATGTGTTTCAAGAATGTATGTAGGATTTTTCAAGTATCCAAAATGAAGAATTTATCTTAAAGACAAATCATCTCAAGATGTCAAGCCAAAGTACTTAAAAAAAGAAGTTTTCACAAATTTGGATGGCTCAATTTGAAGAAAATAAAAAAAAGAGAAACAAATATTATTTGAAAGATTTAGGGCCAAGAAATTTAAGTTTGAAAGATCAAATAATGAAGAAAAATGAAGTTAAAAAGTTTGGATCCGAGCCAGCCCTCTCAGGATAGCAGAAAAGGTATTTTTCTGTTCTGCTATTTGAGCCAGCTCGAATTAGATTTAAGCCAGCTCAAAGTCAGATCCAAGCCAGCTCGACACAGTTTGACAGTCTTTAATGGCTAGTTTCTACAACCTTTTCAATGGCTCTTTTTCACCTCCAACGACTATTTAAGAGCTTCCAACAGCTAGAACTCACACTCCAACCATTTTCAAAGGTATTTAAAGATGGAGAATCAATTAAAAAGCAAGATTAAAGAATTTAAAGAGTGAATCTTTCAGTTTTGGTGAGGAATATTGAAAATCCAAAGAAAAAAAAAAAAAAAAAAGTTATGCATAGATTTCAACGAGCCTTCAAAGCAATCTTCTCCAACATCTTTCACATTCACTCAAGCACAACTTGAAGAAAAGCCGAGCCTCAATCGAGCACATCATCGGCTTCTTCATTAGGATTTAAAAGAGCTTTAACTCTATTTTTTATATGGTGCTGAAATTTTTATATGTAATTTTGATTTCTTTACAAGTTTCTTTGGAGAAAAGAAACTTGGAGATTAGGCCCATCCAAGCGCAAAATTGGATATTGTAGGTTTTGGTTGATGAGTCCAAAAAATCAACTGGATTAATAGTGATCCCGAAAAACTATTGGTATAAGATTTTGGTTGGTGCTCGTAGAAAAATCAACTAAATTTTTTTGTTAATCTAGAAAAATAAATACACTATAATTAGTGAGATTATAGTAAAATTTTCAAGAAAAACTTGGGGAGTGGATGTAGGAGTAGATTGCTCCAAACCACTATAAAACTTTGTATGTTTATATTATATTTTTAATTCTTTTTTTACTTTATTTTTATTTTTGATTTACATTATTTAGATTCTTGGTTTGCATACACTATCTTAAATCTGTTGCTGCTTATATCATATACATCTCCACCATATCACTTAGGTTAAAATCAAAGTACATACTTATTTAGAAAGTAAATTTGGATAAAATTTTATAAGAACCCAATTCACCCCCCCCCCCACCCCACCCCCTCCTTAGGTTGCTACCTCTGGGCAATAATTGTCTTGATTTTTTCTTCTCCCTGTCACCCTACTTCCATCTAACTATGGTACAAATTTCTATTCTATTCTTCTTTACTTTGGATTGATAAAAAAAAAAAAGAATCTACACCTGATCTTGCTAATGTTCTGAAACTCTGACTGGGTTGTCCAAGAATAACAACCCTTTTTGATGATTGACCTCCCCTTGAACCAAATGAAAAACCATGTGCACTTCTTTTATTCCTTTCCGCCTTTGGTTATAAAATTCTTTTTCAATCTTCTCTATCCTAATAGCTCCTCAAATTAACGAGCAAATCTATCATACTCCTACATTTTTGTTTTTGCCTTAATTTTTAAATGCAGCCCATCTTGAAATAATCTATACTTTTCTTGTTCATCTACTACAAAGGCTAGGGTAAAGTGAGATAACTCTGTAAACTAGGCTTCATACTCTACCATTGATATTTTTTCTTGGGTTAAGAAATTTTCTTCTCTTCTGATCCTAATATACAACTTAGTAATATTGTTGAAAGAACTTTCTTCTAAATTCACTTTACGTAATAGTAAAATTCGATGGCTGTCTACTCACATAAGATCTCCACCAATGCTGAGCTCGACTTTCTAGCAGAAAAGTAGCAATACTCAACTTTTGTTCATCTATACTTTTCATTAATGTAAATACTCTTTCTATCTTTTGGAATCAATTCTTTGCCTTTATCGGATTTGTAGTGCCTTGAAATTCTATTGCTCCCAGTTTTCTTGCCCTCTCATAACTTTTCTCTATATCTATATTTTGAGATTGAAAACCAGGGGTAGAAGCTGCTGCAATGGTAAAAGCTTGGGTAATTACACCTACTAACTCCTGTAATTTAGGAATGGGTGCTTATGCTTGAGATGGAAGTGCTGATGTGGTGTTATAGATGGTGATTCATGTACATGCTCATGCATCTGTGAAGCCTCTGCTTCTACCCTTATCTCTAGGGTAGAAGATGAAGCACTGGATGACGTCCTATAATGTTGGCCATCCTTATCGTCTTTTCTTAATCCACTCCAACCTCGACCTTGACCTCTACTTGGGCCTTCTCCTTAGCCTCTATCTTCCTCTGGTGGTAGTCCTCTACCAAGTTCTGATCTTGTCTGTACCATTTTTCTATAAAATTATAATTAAAAAAATCAACTTAAATTTTTTTTATGTTCTAACCATGCCTATAAAATCTATAAACCTAGACTTTGATACTAATAATATAACACCCCACCTCAACTACTAAGCAAAGCTACAGTAGTTGAACTAGCTAGGCTTAATTAGCATTTTGTACCGTGGTTCATAAGTACCCTTAAACTCAGTTCAACTACTAACAACCTGCTCTAAAAAAAAATTAATTTATATTTCTAGTAATTAACTTAAGCTTTCACTACTATAGAAAGAGGCTATGACAGCACATACTATGATAGCGGTTTCGAAAATCACTACAATAGAGACTACGATAGCGATTATAAAGAACCGCTGTCATAAATCTGACCTATGATAGCGATTTATGCTAACCACTACTATAGATCTACCGATAGCAGCGGTTAAATGGAACCATTGTCATAGATCAAATTTATAGCAATGGTTTAGGATAACCGCTGCAATAGATACAACATATGACAATACTTGATCAAACCGCTACAATAGGTTGGACCTATATTAGCGGTTATCTATAACCACTGCTATAGGTCCAACCTATTGCAATGGTTTAGTATAACCGCTGCCATAGGCCCAATATATTACAACGGTTGGGTATAACCGCTGCTATAGCTTTTTTTCATATTTTTGCTCTAAATATTATATAATTTTAAAATTTAATGTCCATCTTCTTCATTCATTATCTAAATAATTATCATTAGAGTATCATCATAAAAGATTATCTTGATTCAATAGCCCTAGCTTTATCAATCAGTAAAATTTGATTTCGATGACCATAAATGATGGCACGATGATCTGAAAGATGGTGACTATCGATGGATCCAAAAATCTATAATGATGATTTCGATGATATTTATAGCATACTATCAAAGTTTTACTTTAATCGAATATCTTTATTATGGTTAATTTAGTATGGAATAATTTCGACTGTTAAATGAGAAATAAGTGATCAAAAGGCCAAACCGCATCAAATTATAAGATAATTTTTTAGTTAAATAATCTTTATTATAATTTTAATTATTTTATATGATAATTATCATAAAATTTAAATCATTTCTGTATGAACTATTCATGTTAAGCAGATCTTGTAAAAGCATAGGCATAATTACCAAAGGAGTTTAAGAATTGGTATTGAGCGACGTATAGTTTTGGATTATTCTTAGACCTACGATTTAAATTTTATAATCATCATCATAAAAATAATTAAAGTAGTAGACAAGATCATTTATCTAAAAAATTATCTCATAATTGGATGTCATTTGGTCCTTTGATTATGCATTTCTCATTTAACGGTCAAAATCATTCCATACTAAATTGACCATGATAATGATATTCGATTGAAGTAAAATTTTGGTAGTGTGCTACAAACATCATCGAGATTATCGTTGTAGATTTTTAGATCCATCGATAGTCTTCATCTATTAGATCATTGCATTATCATTCGTGGTTGTCAAAATTAAATTTTATCCATCGATGAAGCTAGGACTATCGAATCAAGGCAGCATTTTATGATGACACTCTAATGATAATTATTTAGATAATAAATAATAAATATGAATATTAAATTTTAAAATTATATAAAATTTAGAAAAAAAAATTGATTGCTAACATATGACAGTGGTTAATTAAAACTACTGCCATAAACCTATGGCAGCGATTTTCTAATCACTGCCATACACCTATGGTAGTGGTTTTTTAATCATTGCCATACACCTATGACAGCAATTTTCAGTAACCACAGTCTTAAATCTATGGCAGTAGTTCGAAAATTGCTACCATAGGTAGGTTTTTTTTTCAAATCCTACCTTCATTTCATTTTTCTCTTCGATCTCTCTCTCCCTTCCTCTCCACCATCGATGAGACCCCCCTTTATTTCCTTCCTCGATCAGTGGCGCACCCTCCCCCGCCTGCTCCTCCTTTTCCAGCAGGCCCGACCATCAAGCTCTGCCACCTTTTCTCTTTCCTCGATCCAACCCCTCCTCCCCCTTCTTCCCCGATCGGCCCAATCATCGACTCCACACCTCCTCTCCTTCCTCGACCCGACCCCCCCTCCCTGCTTCTTTTCTTTTCTCTTTCTCTCCTCTTCCCTCGGCTTGACCCCCCTCCTCCCCCTTCTTCCCCGACCGACACAGCTGCCGGGTCTACCACCTTCTCTCTCTCTCTGACCCGACCCTCCTTCCTACTTTATCTCTCTCTTTCTCTTCTCTCTTTCCTTGATCGAACCCCCTCCTCCCCCTTCTTTCCCGATCAGTCCGACCACTAGCTCTGCCACCTCCTCTCTTCCCTTGACTCGATCCTCCTCCCTGCTATATATATCTCTCTCTTTCTCTCCTCTTTCCTCGACCCGCCCAACCTACCCCCTTCCTTCTCTCTCTCCTCTCTTCCCTCGACCTGACCCCCCCTCCCTGCTCTATCTCTCTCTTTCTTTTTCTCTCTCTTCTCTCTTTCTAACTCACTATTTCTCTTATTTCACAGGTGATCTCTAGTACCATCATCTTTCTCTAGCATCACTGTCGGCGATCCTCGGAGCTCTTTATGTGACCCCCTCTCTATAGCCACAAGTATGATTTTTTTAAATTTTATAATATTATTTGTTTATCATTTATTATAGTTATAATAATATATATAATTTTTATAATAAATATTATAAATATTTATTATAAAAATTATAATTATCCATCGGTCGTCGATCGTGCCGATGGATAAGAGAACTCCTATCGACTGATTCTGGACCATGCTGATGGGTTCTGGGTTAGACCGGGCCATGTCGGTGGTTGTGGATGGTCCTAAGCTATGCCGTGTCGGTGGCCTTGGGCCATGCCATATCGGTGGCCATGGATGGCCCTAAGCCATGCCTGCAACCTTAGGCCATACCGTGTCGGTGGCCATGGACAGTCTTTAGGCCATGCTGATCGATAAGAAAATTTTCAGCGGCAAGTTCTGGACAGTGTCGGTGATCATGAGCTGTGCTGGCCACTAAGAGAACCCTCACCCATGTCGATGGGTTCTGGGCCATGCCAGCAATCTTGTACCATGACGTGCCGGTAGCCTTAGACCCTAGGATAATAGATTATTTACTTACTACTTATTTACTTATCCCATGACTCTTGCTTTGAATTATTAAAACATAAGCAAATCAACTTACTGCTTTGCTGAATGCTGCCTTAGGATGATATCGAGAACCCATGAAGCTTCTTGATAGTTTTCTATATCTTAATACACATATAAATATATAATATAGTAATACAATATTTACTTCTTGATTTTAGTATAAGCTAAGAAAAAGATTCTAGAAAGAATTTTCTAGGAGTTTATATCTTATTGCTTTTATTTATTATATTGCATAACAATAGATCCGTTAATTGATTAGTGTACATAATCTCTGGCATCCATACATTGATATAATTTTGTACAGATGAAAGAATTATGTACAATGATCAATTGATTATCCAATTTAGATAGTTTGGGAATTACAAATAATTTTATAGTAAATTATAGTAATCAAACGGTATGCTTAGAATTTTGAATAAAATTTTAGAGAGCATTTTTTTTTATTCTCTCTACATGAAAAAACTAAGAAAAAATATTATCAAAATTTTTTTCGATTCATGTTGCATATCATTTGATTACTGTAATAAACCTATAGAATTAATACAATTTTTAAATGGGATAGGACCTATCTTTACCTATTAGTTGATGATAGGATGCATTTATTCTATATCTAAAAATGATATTTACTCTAAATTCCATACATGATATTTATTTTGATCCCTATTTAAGATGCATTTTTTGTTTATAATGCATATTTGTTTATAATGCATTAGTATATAATGTAAGTTTCAGGTATGATTTAATTGCAGTACCACTAATTTTTATAATGGATAAGGGATGGATGAAGTTTAGTAGGCTCTCATTAAAATATAAAGCTGGACTTTAAAAATTTCTTGATTTTGCTATAGAAAAAATTAGGGACCATGGACTTATCAAATGTCCTTGTAAAAAGTGTATGGGTGGGTCGTGGCTACCTCGTCAAGATGTAAATGATCAACTCACTATTTATGACTTTAAATTCAGTTATGAAATTTATTGGAATCAACATGATGAGGACAGGCCGCAAGGAGGTGATCAACATGAAGGAGTGGAACTAATAGTTCATGATATTTTTTCATTTGTTGGCCATAATGATGGTGCATCTACATCCATGCCTGATCCTATGTTTGGTGGAATGACAAATAGTAAGGATGTGGATAAGATCCGTAAATTGATGGAGGACTCTAATATCTTGTTGTATCTCAGATGTGAAAAGATGGTGAAGTTTGAGTTCTTAATCTGATAGTACCATTCAAAATGCTCCAATGGGTTCAGTAATAATAGAGTGAACTCCATACTAGAGCTTTTATGGGACATTCTTCCTGATAATGCATAAATCTCGAAGAATAATTATGAGGCATTGAAGATTATTGAATAGTTGGGCTTTACTTACACCAAGATAAATGCATATGCTATTGATTGCATGCTCTACTAAAAGGAGGATGCCAACCAAAATGAGTGCACGAGATGTGGTGTATCAAGATGAAAATAGAATAAAGATGGCACATTGACCCGTGTACCTCAAAAGTTGATGTGGCATTTTTCTTTGATTATGAGACTACAAAAGTTGTTTATGTTGGCAAGAATATCGAAGGACATGAGATGGTATAAAGAAAACTGAACAAAAGATGATACATTGAGGCATCCAGCCAATAGAGAGGCATGGCAGAAGTTTAATAAAATATATTTCAATTTCGCACAAGAGATACATAATGTGAGGTTAGGCTTGTCATGCGATGATTTCAACCCGTTCAAGCATATGAATATCGTTCATAGTGTATGGCCAGTATTTTTCATATTTACGACCTCCCACCATAGATGTGTATGAAAAAATCATTTGCTTTTATGACAGTGCTCATCCCTGGATCGATGGAGGTAGGTAATGACATTAATGTCTATTTGAGTCTCTTATTGTCGAGCTGAAATAGTTGTAGAGCATTCAAGGTATTCCAACATCTGATGCTTTACTGAATGAGTCATTCTCCATGCGTGCAATGCTTTTATGGACAATAAATGACTTTCCAACCTATGCCCTAATGTCAAGTTGGAGCATGAAAGGTGAGCTAGCATGCTCGATTTATGAAAAAAATACTTAGTCTAAAAAGGTTGACATATCAGAGGAGCTTTAGCTATATAGGACATTGACGTTTTCTCCATCGAAACCATCCATATAGTAGGGATGCATGCTCCTTCGATGGTACTATTGAAGAAGATGAGGCACCTAGTCGGATATCTGGGAGTGAGGTATTGAAAGAGTTGGATGGTCTTAATGTTGAATTTAGAAAAAATGATCCAATTGATGGTAAAAAGAGGAAGTATTGATCAAAGAAAGATGACATATATTTTAATTGAAGAAAAAAGAGCATCTTCTTTGACTTGTCATATTGGAAGATAAATTTATTGCACCACTACGATAAGTGGTAAAAATATACTAATAAAAATATTAAATTATAAAATAAATTAATCTATTTTATTAAAAATTGATACTTTTATTAATCTTATATAGGAAAGAAGGCCACCAATGTGAAGATCTCATTTTTCTAGTTCAGATGAAAAAAATTTTAGATAAAACGGACTTCAAACGAGCCCAGAATCGAATTTCAAAAAAAAAAAAAAAAAAAAAACGACGCAACGCTGACGTCAGCATTTTTCGCGGCGCACGATGGACCATCTGATGGGTATTTTGGGAATTTCACAGTAAGAGGCGTGCTCTGATTAGCTGAAGAATGTGGCGGTCCATGCAACACCGGGCTCGCGCACGGTCCATGAAGGGCAATTTGGGAATTCTGGCTGATCCAACGGGCGGTTTTCACTGAAGCTTGATCGGACGGTCGAAAAGAAGGTGCTGATGGACGGCATCTGCAGCTCCCGATCGAGATCCAACGGCCAAGATTCATCCCGATGTAAAACTAAAGGTCTGAAGGCTTATTTCAACGCGATCGAATGGCCCAGATTTGATCCAACGGTTGATCCAATGGCTGGCATTAAATCCGACTTGATCTAGGTTATTTTAAGGGGTTTTTGAATGATTTTTGGACCATTTGATCAACATCTGACGGCCAGAATTACCCAGATCCTAATTTGAGTTATTTTGGGAGTCTAAAACCTAATTTTTGATGGATTTTGGGAGGAAATCAAATTCTTTATCTATAAAAACCTATGGTTGTCGTGAAAAAAAAAAAATTAGAGAGAGACAAAGAGAGAGATGGGGAGAAAGAGAGAGAGGGAGAAAGAGAGAGAGAAAGAGAGAGGAGAGAGATAAAAAAAAGTGATTTGTGAGAAAATCAAAAAGGATTTTTGATTTTTCTTCGACGATCAAGACATCGATCAAGGAGCCTCTTCTTCTTCACCAAATTCTCCACATCAAGAGCAGCAGACAATCAATTTCAGCAATCAAACAGTCTAATTTCTCCATGCTTTTTATTTTATTTACTATTTTTGAATTTGTTATCATGAACTAAATTTTATTTTACTAAGGCTAAGGTGTAGCCACTCTTTTGATGCAATATTCAGTATGATTTATTTTTAAATTTTATTCATGAGGAGTATATAAATCTGATCTTAATGCTTTTAGATTACTGGCCATCTTCTAATTGATCTGATGAACATAGATGTTACGGACCAAGTACATCTATGTTAATGCTTCTTGATTATATACCTTGTATTATGAATCAAATTAGAATTCATATGCATGCAGGAATTTTAGTGCGCTTTGGACGCAGCGTATTTTAATTAGAGGGTTTCACAAAACCTAATGCATTAATATTTATTTAAATTACACCTGGACCAAAGGATAATTAATAAATATTAATAGTTTTGCTATGCCTGGACCAAAGGGTAGTGAATAAATTAGGAGACTCCACCGTCACATGAAATAAAATTAATCTAAAAATCTGAATATTGTATTGACTGAGTTGGTGAACCGATTGCCTTAGTAATCCATTGCTCTTGAATTTAAAACCCTAATAATTTACACTCTCTCTATTTAATTAAAAACTTTTAATTATTTTTTTTATTTTCTTTAATTTCTTATTCTCATAAATCGATCTTCTAAATAAAGCATAGGAAAGAGCTTTTCAGTACTTATTTTTCAATCCTCTAGGGATGATACTCTACTCATTCACTTTATTACTTGATCGACTGGTGCACTTGCCATAGCTATAAATTAGCACGCATCAAGTTTTTGGCACCGTTGCCGGGGATTGTGTCTAAAACAATATTAAAATTTTGATCCTAGCTTTACTTTAGAAATTTATTTTTAATTTTTATTATTTAAAAAAAAAATTTAGTGCATGACACGTACTGGACATAGTAACTTACTACCTTTAGATCCAAAAATTGAAAGAACCATTAGAAGACTACAACAAGAGAGAAACATGGCAGCTGAAGATCCTAACGACATCAATCTAGGATTGGATATGGCGACTGAAGGACAGCATGAAGCTATTCGACCAGTACATCATCCATTAAATGATTACATCACACCATCTGTAGCCGATGCAGCTTCGAGCATCAGGAGACCGCCTGTACGAGCAAACAACTTCGAAATAAAAGCCGACGATGATCCAGATGATTCAATCAACTGTCCAATTCAGTGGACACATGCATGATGATCCGAATGCCCATATTTCTAATTTTCTTGAACTTTGTGATACTTTTAAAATTAATGGGGTGTCGGATGATGCTATTAGATTAAGGTTATTTCCTTTCTCTTTATGGGACAAAGCTAAAAGTTGGCTTCATTCTCTTCCTGCAGGTTCTATCACAACTTGGGATGTCCTAGCCCAAAAATTCTTAGCCAAGTACTTTCCACCTTCCAAGACTGCCTAAGATGCGCAACGATATCACTTCTTTTATGCAGATGGACATGGAGACACTATATGAGGCTTGGGAGCATTTCAAGGAAACTGCTGAGGAGATGTCCACATCATCAACTATCCGTATGGCTTTAGGTACAAACTTTCTATAATGGTTTATCTCCTACTAATCGATTCTATGATTGATGCAGCAGCAGGAGGAACCATTAATCAAAAAATGGAAGGAAGAAGCCTTCGATCTGATCGATGAGATGGCATCAAATAGCTATCAATGGCAGACAGAAGCGCATGATGCCAAAAAGACTAGCAGCTGTGCAGGGAGTAGATTGCGTGCCAACTTTACTAGCTGAAATTGCAGCCCTTAGAGCCGAAGTCAACAACTTAAAAGGAACAGCTATGCATGTTCAGAGCATTACTTATGACCTGTGTGGAGGAGGACACGATACGAGCAATTGCCAGATAGGTAATCCTTTTGCTAAAACAACTGATACAGCTAATTATATTGGTAATTTTTTTCAGGCCGCAACAAAACAATCCCTACTCCAACACATACAATCAAGGGTGGAGGCAGCACCCAAATTTCTCATGGAGCAATCAAAATGCAGCACAACAGCCCAGGTAAGTACTAAAAGAAGTCCCAGAAGAGCATTCAAATTTTGCTCCAAGAAGAAAAGGTACAATTGGGCCAGAAGAATCGAAGCAATTGAAAATCCTTCTTAGAATGGAGAAGTGGTTAGGTAAGCTGTTAGATATATGTGCCCTAGAAGCCAGAATTGGCTGACACTTGTAATACACTTCTAGGGGCAAAATTATAATTTTGACTATAATCAATAAAATGGGTTATTTTCTATCACATATGTGTATTTAGTGTCTGTGATACATCCTTTGAGTTAATGGTAATGATAATTCATATTTTCAAGAGTTGAAAATTTAAGACATGAATAATCATTATTAACTCATAAACATGCTCCCGACCATAGGATCATCACGAGGATGGTGATTGATCCGGAAGGTTGGTGTACAATCGCTTCTCTTTAGTAGATGAGTCTTGAGTCTACGGTGTGGAGACACCGGAGCGAGAGTACAGGTACTCGTTAGAGAACGAGGGCACTGAGCGTGACCACCTCGAGTAGTCATTAGGGAGTCTACCTTCTCGTCAATGACTGACTCGATGCTGCAGTAGTGTGTCTGGTTCTTTGACCTGAGATGCATCGGCAGTTCACCTTGAGGGTGTTATAGTTTGACTACACCATTACTCGGTCTCCTAGCCATATGGAACCCTGAGGTGTATGTTGGCTATAGCATGTTCATTGTAGGAACTGGATTGCATCAAGATGGAATCTATCTACCTCGGTGGTAGAGGAGCAGCCCTATGATGATCATGAGAATCAAGTCCAGAAGCCCATGGCCATGGCAGAGTGAAATAATAGAAAGAGTTTCTATTTAGATTTTCACATTGGACTCGAATCGAATGATTACATCATATGACAGAGACTAGGGTTTGACGAGTTTCACCTTAACCCTAATCTGATCGGGGCTCAAGATAGAAGAACTTAATCACACAGGTAGCTGCACCAAGAGGTTCGCATTCAGCTCTGATGGGTTGCCACCATATACTGCTAGGTGTCACTGGTGGATTTTGGGAGCAATTAGAATGATTTAGATGATCGATCATTCTAGCTGTTCGAATCAGAAGAGTTCTGATCCATCGAAAGGAGTTTCGATGATGTCGATGATAGAGATCATGACATATCCCATTACCATACAGAACTGAACCTAACTGGGTCACACAAACAAGGGTTTGAATCTGGTGATCATCAATTGAACTGATCTAGTTCAATTGATCTGAATGAGATTCAATTAGGTTCAAGGAAATCGTGCTAGCACTCGATTGAACCTAACGTTCTTCTTTTACTATCATAAATAAGTTGTCCTGACTGAGCCAAAGGAGTTTGTGCTCAATCAGAGGCCTTCATATGGTCTGACTGGAGGTTGTCCAAGTCAGAAAAGGTTGTCTTATTTTGTAAGACATTACCTGCCATTTTTGGTCACCTGCCATTTCTTGTTCTTTGACTTTGGTCAAAAGTCTACCTTTGACTGGTCAAACGTTGACCATTGACACTTTGACTTTTGACCACATGTCATGCACCTATTGGAGAGCTGGTGGGGGCCTGTCCCCCTGCCAGAACCTGGCAAGGAGAAGGGCGCACGCCAAGGGTAGGCGTGAGCCCAAGTTGGAGGCGCCTAGGAGTCCTTGTTGGACAAGGACTCCATCTCCTTTTTGGATTCCAATTAGAGTTCTTCTAAGAACCAACTTTGACTGGTCTTAGGCGCCCTCTAAGGAGGAATCCAGGGGTCTCTATTCCCACCAATCAGATTTAGATCTGATTTCACAAAGGGTTGTGATTGGTTGGGAGGAAGAGGAGTTGGATCACGCTTAGTCTATAAATAAGACCCTGCGCCCAACTCAGATTCTAATGCAATTCAATTGAGAAACCCCACGCCCCAAGGCTGCCTCTCCCCTCCTTCTCCATGCCATAGCTCTCTTCTCCCCTTGCTCTCCACGTCCAAAAGGAGTTTTGGACTTTGGTTGGTGCGATTCAGATCAAAGGAAAGGCGATCAAAAGCAAGAAGGCTGCGCTGCTGCAAAAGGACGACTGCAGATCTTCAAAAGAGTTTTGAAGATCCTCCAGATCAGATCCAGATCTGATTTTTGGAGGTGTGATAGAGAAGAAGAGGATCTCCAGATCCAACCCGAGTGGATACCGGTAGAGGCCAGGCGCTTGCGTGGCTAAGATCCAGAACCTTCCGCTGCAAATCAGGATCATCTACAGGGTAATAGGATTACCCAAATCAGGTAAATTAAATTTGATTTAATTTATCTTATTTTAATTTTATTTTATTAAAATAATAAGAATCAGATCTGAAACATATCAAGATCTGATTGGGATCAAGAGAAAAATTTTTGAAATATATCTCTTGATCTGATCAGATCTGGAACGAACCTGGACCGGGAAATCAGGATTTTCCTTCACAATTATGGAGAGCTAATCGATTCCATAAGCTAAGTGGATTAGTTGATCAAGTAACGTATCGATCTAATCCCTATAAGTTTCTAAATTCACTCTGATCCAGTGTGAACCTGAAATTTAAAGTCAAAGTTTTGAGTACAAATCATGATTACTAATGACGTTCTTGAGAATGATTGTAGGTTTTCTCACAATACTCAATGGTTGATTTCATCTAAGAAGAAATCCTCTCAAATTTAAGTAAATATTATGTTCCCAAGTCAAAGATTCATGTTTGGAAATAAAGAAATTAAGTTTGGTATGAAAAGTGTTAAAAAAATAGAAA
>QRFJ01005184.1:33883-41383 GCA_006176705.1 Cocos nucifera
TTAGATGATCGATCATTCTAGCTGTTCGAATCAGAAGAGTTCTGATCCATCGAAAGGAGTTTCGATGATGTCGATGATAGAGATCATGACATATCCCATTACCATACAGAACTGAACCTAACTGGGTCACACAAACAAGGGTTTGAATCTGGTGATCATCAATTGAACTGATCTAGTTCAATTGATCTGAATGAGATTCAATTAGGTTCAAGGAAAATCGTGCTAGCACTCGATTGAACCTAACGTTCTTCTTTTACTATCATAAATAAGTTGTCCTGACTGAGCCAAAGGAGTTTGTGCTCAATCAGAGGCCTTCATATGGTCTAACTGGAGGTTGTCCAAGTCAGAAAGGTTGTCTTATTTTATAAGACATTACCTGCCATTTTTGGTCACCTGCCATTTCTTGTTCTTTGACTTTGGTCAAAAGTCTACCTTTGACTGGTCAAACATTGACCATTGACACTTTGACTTTTGACCACATGTCATGCACCTATTGGAGAGCTGGTGGGGGCCTGTCCCCCTGCCAGAACCTGGCAAGGAGAAGGGCGCACGCCAAGGGTGGCGTGAGCCCAAGTAGGAGGCGCCTAGGAGTCCTTGTTGGACAAGGACTCCATCTCCTTTTTGGATTCCAATTAGAGTTCTTCTAAGAACCAACTTTGACTGGTCTTAGGCACCCTCTAAGGAGGAATCCAGGGGTCTCTATTCCCACCAATCAGATTTAGATCTGATTTCACAAAGGGTTGTGATTGGTTGGGAGGAAGAGGAGTTGGATCACGCTTAGTCTATAAATAAGACCCTGCGCCCAACTCAGATTCTAATGCAATTCAATTGAGAAACCCCACGCCCCAAGGCTGCCTCTCCCCTCCTCCTCCATGCCATAGCTTCTTCTCCCCTTGCTCTCCACGTCCAAAAGGTGTTTTGGACTTTGGTTGGTGCGATTCAGATCAAGGAAAGGCGATCAAAAGCAAGAAGGCTGCGCTGCTGCAAAAGGACGACTGCAGATCTTCAAAAGAGTTTTGAAGATCCTCCAGATCAGATCCAGATCTGATTTTTGGAGGCATGATAGAGAAGAAGAGGATCTCCAGATCCAACCCGAGTGGATACCGATAGAGGCCAGGCGCTTGCGTGGCTAGATCCAGAACCTTCCGCTGCAAACAGGATCATCAACAGGGTAATAGGATTACCCAGATCAGGTAAATTAAATTTGATTTAATTTATCTTTTAATTTTATTTATTAAAATAATAAGAATAGATCTAAATATCAAGATCTGATTATCAAGAAAAATTTTGAAATATATCTCTTGATCTGATCAGATCTGAACGAACCTGACCAAAAAATCAGGATTTCCCAGGAGCCACATCAGAAGAATGAGACTGAAGAGCCAACTACAAATAAGGAACCATCAACTCAAAATTCGTCAGTCACCAAAACAACCAGCAGATGGATGGTCTCCAGGTATACGATTTGCTGATCCAAATGTGAAGCCCTACGTGCCGCCACTACCATTCCCAGAGAGACAAATACAGCATCCAGATAAGAAATTTTCTAACTTTTTCAAAATTTTAAAGAATTTACATATTAATATTCCTTTTGTAGATGCTATTACTCAAATGCCCAGGTATGCCAAGTTTCTCAAAGAAATCTTAACAAATAAGAAAAAGCTGAAGGAGCATGAGAGAATAAATTTGAATGAAGAATGCTCAGCAATACTTCAAAATAAATTACCACAGAAGTTAAAAGATCCAGGGAGTTTTACTATTCCCTGCATTATTGGTGATTGTAGTTTTGATAAAGTTTTATGTGATTTAGGAGCAAGCATTAATCTCATGCCTTTTTCTATTTTCAGAAAGCTGGGTCTAGGAGAACCAAAGCCTACCACTATTACTCTTCAATTAGCCGACAGATCCATTAAATATCCAAGAGGTATAGTGGAGGATGTCTTGGTAAAGGTAAACAAGTTTATTTTTTCTGTTGATTTTATTGTTCTTGATATGGAAGAAGATTATGATGTACCCCTTATTTTAGGGAGACCCTTTTTAGCTACTGGAGGAGCTTTAATAGATGTTCAACAAGAAAAATTAATTCTTAGAGTCCAAGATGAACAAGTTACTTTTAATGTTTTCAAAGATACTAAACATATTGATGATAATCAAACTTATTTTCTAATTGATATTATTGACAATCCATTATATGAGAATTCTGTAGAAAATAGGTTTGAGACTATAAAAGCGAGCAATGTCAAATTGAAAGAGGACTCGATCAAACATGAAAGTATTCCAATTGAAGTGGCACCAGATTGATCCACTTTAGAACTCAAAGAAAGTCAAGCTGAAGACTATAAATCAGAACTACTAGATAGGTTGTTTCTTTTCTTTTTAGTTTTGATCATTTTTCTTTTCTTTTATTTTTCAGTAATTTATTGTTGCTCTTTTACTGCTCTTGGTGTGTATTTTCAATTTTGCAGAAAAATCAATGAGAACTCAAGCAAAATTTCAAAGCTCCAAAGAACCAGACTGAACCAAATCAGGTGTATTCCTTCCTATCCTTTATTACATCCCTTTATTTTTCTTTCTCCTTTAAGACAATGTAGAATAAGTTAAAAAAAAAAAAAAAAAACCCATGTGTCAAGAAGAAAATCTTGAGCAAGATAAACTGGATAAGTGATAAAAGATAGAATTATTTGCTAATGAATGTAATGAGTTAAAGAAGTAGATTAGTTGGTCAACTTTTAGCAGCCTACTTAGGTCATTAAAAGATTATTAGCACTTTTTATTGCACATGCACACTAACAAGGCAAAGTAGGTATTGATTATAAGGCCAACTGAGGATTCAATTATCACTGAAAATTGGTAATTAATATACATTCTAATCAAAGAAACTTGAATTTAAGGAAAGAGCTACCTGCCTATAAATAAAGTGCAAAAGATAGAGTATATGTGGATTGCCCAAAGCCTAGTAACTGGGTCTCTGCACCTAGGTCAAGTGTGAAAATTCACGTAAAATGGTGAAGGAAAGGCCAGGATGCTCAGCACAGTAAAAAAAAAAAAAAAAAAAGAAAAAAAAAGAAAAGAAAAGGCAGTGTGAAAGCTACCTTAATTCATGAGTATAAAATTGAGAATGTATAGAAAATTGACCAAAATAGGTGATAAGAGAAGGATACTTTTGTTCTTTTAATTTAATACTGAAATGCTAAAGTTAGTCATCACGAACACAAGTGCTATAGATCTTTGATGTACTCTAAGAAAGTTTTTAATTGTATTGACTGAAAAATTTGCTTCTGAAGCTCAATGCTTAGTTAGCAGTATTTTCTAAACTTTTTGACCTTTAATCCTAGATTTTATCTTTGTGATGGATAATCTTATTGAAATATGGTATTAAATAAAACATTGCTAAGGGACTAGCAATGACTAAGTTGGGGGGTGTGATAAGTGGTAAAAATATACTAATAAAAGTATTAAATTATAAAATAAATTAATCTATTTTATTAAAAATTGATACTTTTATTAATCTTATGTAGGAAAGAAGGCCACCAATGTGAAGATCTTATTTTTTTGGTTCAGATGAAAAAAATTTCAGGCAAAACGGACTTCAAACGAGCCCAGAATTGAATTTCAAAAAAAAAAAAAAAAAACCGCCGACGCAACGCTGACGTCAGCATTTTTCGTGGCGCACGATGGACCATCTGAAGGGTATTTTGGGAATTTCACAGCAAGAGGCGCGCTCTGATTGGCTGAAGAACGCGGCGGTCCATGCAACACCGGGCTCGCGCACAGGTCCACGGAGGGCAATTTGGGAATTCTTGGCTGATCCAATGGGCGGTTTTCACTGAAGCTTGATCGGACGGCCGAAAAGAAGGCGCTGATGGATGGCATCCACAGCTCCCGATCGAGATCCAACGGCTGAGATTCATCCCGACGTTAAACTAATAGATCAGAAGGCTTCTTTCAACGCGATCGGATGGCCCAGATTTGATCCAACGGTTGATCCAACGGCTGGCATTAAATCCGACTTGATCTGGGTTATTTTAAGGGGTTTTTGAGTGGTTTTTGGACCGTTTGATCACCATCTAACGGCCAGAATTATCCAGATCTTAATTTGAGTTGTTTTGGGAGTCTTAAACCTAGTTTTTGATGGACTTTTGGGGGAAATCAAATTCTTTATCTATAAAAACCTATGGTTGTCGTGAAAAAAAAAGAATTAGAGAGAGACAAAGAGAGAGACGGGGAGAAAGAGAGAGAGGGAGAAAGAGAGAGAGAAAGAGAGAGGAGAGAGATAAAAAAAAAGTGATTTGTGAGAAAATCAAAAAGGATTTTTGATTTTTCTTCGACGATCAAGACATCGATCAAGGAGCCTCTTCTTCTTCGCCAAGTTCTCCACATCAAGAGCAGCAGACAATCAATTTCAGCAATCAAACAGTCTAATTTCTCTATGCTTTTTATTTTATTTGCTATTTTTGAATTTGTTATCATGAACTAAATTTTATTTTACTAAGGCTAAGGTGTAGCCACTCTTTTGATGCAATATTCAGTATGATTTATTTTTAAATTTTATTCATGAGGAGTATATAAATCTGATCTTAATGCTTTTAGATTACTGGCCATCTTCTAATTGATCTGATGAACATAGATGTTACGGACCAAGTACATCTATGTTAATGCTTCTTGATTATATACCTTGTATTATGAATCAAATTAGAATTCATATGCATGCGGAAATTTTAGTGCGCTTTGGACGCAGCGTATTTTAATTAGAGGGTTTCACAAAACCTAATGCATTAATATTTATTTAAATTACACCTGGACCAAAGGATAATTAATAAATATTAATAGTTTTGCTATGCCTGGACCAAAGGATAGTGAATAAATTAGGAGACTCCACCGTCACATGAAATAAAATTAATCTAAAAATCTGAATATTGTATTGACTGAGTTGGTGAACCGATTGCCTTAGTAATCCATTGCTCTTGAATTTAAAACCCTAATAATTTACACTCTCTCTATTTAATTAAAAACTTTTAATTATGTTTTTTATTTTTTTTAATTTCTTATTCTCATAAATCGATCTTCTAAATAAAGCATAGGAAAGAGCTTTTCAGTACTTATTTTCCAATCCTCTAGGGACGATACTCTACTCATTCACTTTATTACTTGATCGACTGGTGCACTTGCCATAGCTATAAATTAGCACACATCACACTGCTTAGATGTAATGCATATTGAAAAGAATATGTGCGAGCTCCTATTAGCAACAATCTTGAATATCAAGGATAAGATCAAGGATGACTTAAATTTTTTATTTGATTTGAAAAAATAGGATATTAGAAAATCACTCCATCTGAAGCCGATAGGAGAAGAATAGTGGAGGCTCCCTTATGCATGCTATGTTATGAATGCCTCCGAATGGTCTATATTTCTTCATATGTTAGAAAATATAAAGATCCTAGATGGATACTCAAGCAACATATCAAAGCATGTGAATAGTAAGGATGTCAAACTTGAGAGATTGAAGACTCATGATTATCATGTGCTAATTTAGGAATTGATCCCAATAGCTATTTGCCGCGTGTTACCAAAAAATATCAAAATGGCTGTTATTCATCTTTGCAACTTTTATAGAGATATTTGTACGAAGAGATTGCTTAAGAAAGACGTAAAAAAAATGAAAACAAGGATGGTGACTATATTATATGATCTGGAGAAGATATTTTTATCATTATTTTTTATGGTTATGATGCATCTCACTATGCACCTTAGAGAAAAGTTGCACTTAGAGGTCCAGTATTCTACTGATGGATGTATCCTATCGAGAAGAATATTCAAACTCTAAAATATGAATCGTTTGAAAGGATCTATAGCAGAAAGTTATTTAGATCAAGAGTGTATGGATTTTTATGCCATATACTTAAATAAGCTCGAGATACATTGTAATCAGCCAATAAAAAATCAGGATGATCAATATGAACTAATTGAGCCTATATTTGAGTCCATTCCACAGCCAGGTGGACTTTTTACTTCATACCATCTCACTAATTTGAGCATTAAGGAAAGAGATAAGGTGCACTGCTACGTGCTTGTCAATTATAATGTCATTGAACCGTATATAAGGTGAGTCACTCAACTTTATTTATTTTATAATAATTAAAAAAAATATCTAATTACATCTAAATTTATTCTTTGTGCATGTAGCAAACATAAGAAGGTCATAAGAGTAAAATATGATGCTCTAAGTATATGGAAGAAAAAAAAATGCATAGCAAAGAATTTTCTGAATAGTTCAAAGATCATATAAGCGATTATATATTCTTGCTTTGTGCAACTTATTTGAACATATTTACTAATTAGGTGTCATCTCCTTAATTAACTATGAAGATTATCGCTCGGTGATGTGAGCCCTAAAGTATGTGCTCTTTCAATGGGCCTTAATTGTACCATACGTAAATATAAATAGCTCATCATTAATGTCTACAAGTTTAATATTCATAGCAGATCCATAAATATAGTAACATAAAATAGTGGCATGATGTTGAGCGCCACCACTGGGTGTTATGCTAGCTCGAGGGATTCATAGCCTCGTACGGCAGATTTGAACTATTATGGAGTGATGGAGAAGATAGTCATCTTGGATTATTATTCTAAAGAAAGGACTGCATTGATGAAGTGTGATTGGTTTGACACCTTATCACAATCAGGGATGAAGACTGATGAGTGTGATTTTCTCTTGTCAACATGCAATGCCATCTCCACTTGGAAAACCGTATATACTTGCCTCCCAAGCTAGTCAAGTCTTCTATGTTAGTGATCCCTTGGAGTCTTAATGGAATATTATTGTGAGGATGGTGCCTAGACATATCTTTGATGATACTGAGGTTGATGATGATATTGAACCATGCATGTAAAGTGCTCCTCTAGGACAAAACTTACCTTGTACTGTCGAGATTTCAGATATATTTGTCAGAAGTGATGGTGATGTCCATATCGTTGATGTCAATAGATGATGACTTTAACATTCTGGTATAAATGTTAGAGTCTATTTATTAATGCTCTACTAATATTATTGTTCAACATATTATATTGGTTAATGTTCATTAACATTGCAGATTACGATGACACCAAAATACCACCTAGCTTTCACCCTCACCTCTCGGTAGGTTATGCAGGCATCTAAGTCACAATCGGAGCATACTCCATCCATGACTGCATCGACTGCCCAAGGACCACCGGCATCTACTCCTCCACCAACATCTACTCCACCAGTATTTGAGCCTCCACCACCAGCCATATACATGCTCCACCCATTGATGTATCTCCACTGGCATCCACATCACATGATCTCATGGCCAATGAGTGTACATTTTTATTATATTATTTATTTATTTATATAGTATTTGTATACTTATATATTTGCATAATATATTTTTATTGTAGGTGCATCATCCAATAGGATTTTTCATGGTTCTACATGTATATCGTATGTGTGAAATCGTCAGCATCAGGTGATGG
>QRFJ01005184.1:46383-102776 GCA_006176705.1 Cocos nucifera
GATATCAAAACTTGGATTCTAGTTCAAATTTTTTTAAATCCAAAACTTTTAAAACTTTCTTTCTTCAGAATGAATAGATTAAAGGATCTTAAAATTTATTAAAAATTATTTTATGACTCAGCAATATCTAAGAATTAATTATCACTAATTTTGGTTTCAAGAATATACATATTTTATATAGCCCTCCATATAGGTACTAGTTACCAGACTTAGAAAATTTTTAAAACTCGTAATTGTAGATAGTCATAATTTATGTTCAAATAGCTTCAACAAACTTTGACAAGATAAATTTAATTTAAAGTAGTTTATAATTAAAATTAAGTAGCTCAAATATACCATAAATAAGTTACTATGCCATACATACATGAATATCACTACTATAAAAAGAGCCTACGGCAGCACAAACTAAGACAGCGATTTTTGAAATTACTGTAATAAAATCTACAACGGTGATTATAAAGAATCGCTACTATAGGACCGACCTATAACAGCGATTATAAGAAATCGTTGCCATAGGTCCGATCTATAGCAGCGATTCTTTTTAACCGCTGTCATAGGTCCGATCTATGGTAGCGGTTAGGACAACCACTACCATACATCAGACCTATAGCAGTGGTTTCTTATAACCGCTGCTATACGTTGATCTATGGCAGCGATTATTTATAATCGTTGTAATATTTTTTTTCTTAATTTTTTTCTAAATATTATATAATTTTAAAATTTAATACCATCTTCACTATTCATTATCTAAATAATTATCATTAGAGTATTGTTGTAAAATATCACTTCGATCTGATGGTCCTAGCTTCATCGATCAAAAAAATTTGATTTCGACGACCATGAATAATGATGTGATAATCTGATAGATGGAGACCTTCGATAAGTCCAAAAATCTATAATGATAATCTTAGTTATGTTTATAGCGTACTATCAAAATTTTACTTCAATCGAATATCGTTATCTTGGTCAATTTAGTATAGGTTAATTTCGATCGTTAAATGATAAATGAGTGATCAAAGGATCAGATGGTGTCCGATTATAAGATAATTTTTTTTATAAATGATCTTGGTTACTACTTTAATCATATTTTATGGTAGTGATTATAAAATTCAACTCATAAAACTAAGAACAATCTAAAACTATACGTCGTCTGATAATCATTCTTGAACTCCGTTGGTTGTTATATGCATGTGCTCGTGCGTTTGCAATATCTACTTAACATAAATAGTTCATATAAAAATAATTTAAATTTTACTATCATCATCATATAAAATGATTAAAATTATAATAAAAATTATTTAACTAAAAAATTATCTCATAATTGGATGTCGTTTAGCTCTTTGATCGCTTATTTTTAATTTAATGATCAAAATCATTCCATACTAAATTGACATAATAACGATATCTGATTGAAGTAAAACTTTGATAGTATGCTACAAATATCATCGAGATCATTATTATAAATTTTTGGATCGATCAAAGGTCTCCATCTATCAGTCATTGTATCGTCGTTCGTGATCGTCGAAATCAAATTTTTTTGATCGATGAAGCTAAGGCCATCGGATCGAGGTGATTTTTTGTAATGATACTCTAATGATAATTATTTAGATAATGAACGATGAAGATGGATATTAAATTTTAAAATTATATAATATTTTAAAAAAATAAGAAAAAATTTATTTTCAACCTACGACAGCGATTACTGAAAATCGCTACTATAAATCTATGGCAACGGTTATGAAACCGCTGTCATAGATCTATTGCAGCGATTTTCAGTAACTATTGCCATAGATTTATGATAGTGGATCGAAAACCACTGCCGTAGGTTAGGTTAAAAATTCTTAATTTTTCTTTTCTTTCATGCGCGTGCTTTCTCTCTCTCCCCCTCCTCTCCATCATCGGTGAGACTCTATGCATCCTGCCGTCGCCCGACCGCCCACTCCTTGCCCTCCCCATCCTCGACCTCCGTCGCCCGGTCGCCCACCCTTGCCCTCCCCAGCCGCTGCCCCCTGCCATCCCTATCCCCAGCCACCACCCGACCGCCCACCCCTTGCCCTCCCTGGCCGCTGCCCCCCACCCTCCCCATCCCCTACCGCTGCCCGGTAGCCCACCCCATGCCCTCCCCATCCCCGACTGTCACCGCCACCACCTTCCGCTCTCCCCATCCTGGGCCGTGGCCGCCTGGCCCCCACCCTCCCCATCCTCGTCGCCCATCTCCCACCCACCCCTTGCCCTCCCCGGGTGCCGCCCCCCGCCCTCCCCATCCTCGACCGCTGCCACCTACCCTCCCCATCCCTGGCCGCCCGTCCCCCCACCCCTCCCCATCCCCGTCACCACCGCCCCCACCCTCCCCATCCCCGGTCGCCCATCCCCTGCCCTCCCCCATCCCTTAGCCTTTCCATCACCGCGCCCCTCTGGGCCCCCTCCTCTCTCTCTTTCCTCTTTCTCTTTCTCTCTCTTCTCTCTCTATCTCACTATCTTGCTCTTGTTTCATAAGTTACTTCTAGCACCATCGTCTTCCTTTAGTGCCGTCGCCGGTGACCCTTGGAGCTTTCGGTGCAACCTCCTTTCTATAGCTGTAGGTATATTTTTTATTTTAATTTTATAGTATTATTTATTAATCACTAGACTAGACCTATCAATAGGTTGGGTTTAGATCGAAATTCGGATATTCAGATCCAAATCCGATTTTAATTACTGATACTAGATCTGGATATTCAGATCTAGAGCTCCACATTTGAGCCATGCCGGTAGAACATGCCGTGCCATGCCGTGGGTCGTGCCGTGCCGGTAGACCGTGCCATGCTGTGTCATGCCTTGGGTCGTGCCGTGTCGGTAGGCCGTATCGTGTCGTATCAGTAGACCGTGCCTTGGGCCATGCTATGCCGGTAGATACCATAAATATCATATATAGAACATTATCATATATGCTAAAGATTAAAATGTGCAACTTGGCAGATGGATCAGAGAAATCAACCAAGACTCAAATAAAATATAAAATCTAGACATGAGTTAAAATCATCCAAATTGAACACCAACCCTCAACTGATTTATTAATAATCAGTAAAACAAAAGCTAGATTCAATGCATATAAATATTCCATAAGCCTAACCTAAATGCTCTTAAAAGTCTATTCCTTGGCCTTAAAGTTTAAATTTAACCTAATATTGAATGAAAATGTAACCTTACCATACCGTGTCGGTAGGCCATGTCATGCCATATCGGTAGGTCGTGCCATGCCATGCCTTGGGCTGTGTCATGTCGGTAGGCTATGCCGTGCTATGCCGTGTTGGTAGTTCATGCCTTGGGTCGTATTATATCGATAGGCTGTGTCGGCCGCTAAGAGAATCCCTATCTTGTTGCTTTTGTTTATTGCATTGCATAGCGATAGATCCGTCAATTGATTAATGTACATAATCTTTGGCATCCATATATTTATATGTAATTATACAGATGGTACCTAGGCAATATCTTTAATTATTGTTCAACATGTTATATTGGTTAATGTTCATTAACGTTGTAGATCATGATAGCACCGAAATGCCATCTAGCTTTCACCCCTGCCTCTCAATGGGTTACACGAAGTTCAGCATCTGAGGAGCAGTCGGAGTATACTCCATCCACCTCCACATCAACTGCTCAGAAACCTCCATCGTCGATATCTACTCTACCAATAGTATCTACTCCACCAGCATCTGAGCCTCCACCATCATCCACATCTCCGACACATGCTACTCCACCAACATCTAAGTGTATATTTTTATTATATTATTTATTTATTTTTTATATAGTATTTATATATTTTTATATTTGTATAACATATTTTTATTGTCGGTGCATTATCCAGTAGGATATTTTGCGGTCCCACATGTATGGCACATGTGTGAAACCACTAGCATCAAGTGATGGTACAATATGATATGGAGGAGAGGCTAGTAGGAAAGACCGCATGAGAGATGTATTTCTTTTTTGGAGTGCTTGTGAGGCGGTCAGACATTATTCCTGTAGAGCCCAAAGACTGGCGATTGATGGATGATACTGTTAGGGACTGAGTATGGGAGGAGATATGGATAAATACATGTTAATTATATTTATACATTTTACATGTTTACACTATGTTTGATTAAAATAATTTTGTAACTGACTATTGATAACTTTGTGCAGAGGATGTACGACTTTTCTGATCATGAGAGGGCTCGAGATGCCCGACTGAAGAAGATCGAGGAGTTATACTGGGGCTACAAGGTCAAGCTCCATAGAGGATGGCTCGAGCACCGATAAGACACTTCAGAGGAGTTTGTTCCGTGGATACAGGACTGTCCTCTAAGTCAGTGGGAGAGGATGATTACACATTGGAGGAGCCAAGAGTTCGAGATAAAATTACTAACTTTTAAATTTTTCAATATGCTTAAAGTTATATTTAAATATTTATTATTTATTTAAATATTTGTTAGGCTACCTTCCATCAGAATCGGAAGAATTGGGCAGTCCAAGAGTATACGCATACTCTCAACGTGAGTCTATGGCCAGTCGTGTGCATAAAGAGATAATGAATTCTAAATCTTAGTAGATAAGTTAAATTGATATTTTTTTCATGTTTCTGATAAACTGATCCATTATTATAGTTGATAAGAGATGGAGTGATGCCCAGCTATAGCGAGATCTTTCGATCCAACCGTACAGATAAGAAGGGCAGGCCAATGAACGCCGTGATCAAAAGAATTTTTATAAGTATTAAATATATTAGTATATATGATTAGTATTATAGCATCTATTATAAAATTTTATTTGCACTTATAATTACAAGATCAGTTAGATGCGCTCGCGAGTGAGAACCCAAATACCTCTAGCCCCCATGATCATCTGTCTCGGGTCTTAGGGCCTGAGCACTCTGGAAGGATCCGATGTAGGTCCGAACATATGTCGACCAGCTATTCGTCTGAGGTGAGCATCTTTTCATAGGCTTTCAATGTCGTCAGTCGGAAGAAGCTTGAGGCAGTATTGGCACGAGCAGATCATGTTGCGACGTAGGTAGATCGGACTGAGGAGCACACATTTCATCTAGAGGGCATCGTGAGAGACATGATGTCGATGCTCAGCACACGTTTTAGATGTGCCTTCACGAGCTTTAAGGATATGTTGGCGTGCATTCCAGCTCCAGCTCCTCCAGCTCTGGCTTCGACTCTAGCTCCACCTTTAGCTCGTGCTCCATCTTCCGAGGACGACGATAATGTAGATTTATGAAACTTTTGATATATTTTTTTTAAAAAAATATTATAATAAATTTTATTCGATAATAAAATTTTAGTATTTTAGAAATATTTTTATGTTTATAATATTTTTTATATTATATATCTCTATATTTGTCAGATAAAATATATAAAAAAATTAAAAATTTTATATTTTTTAATTATTCAGAAGCTATGATAATAGTTTTATAACTTCTGTCGTAGATGTGCCAATCGCTGCCATAGGCAATGTATCAATTACTGTATTAGATCTATGACAACGATTACGTAACTATTTTCATAGACAAGGCTATGGTAGCGGTTTCATAACCACTGCCATAGACTGTCTATAACAGCGGTTTTATAATCGCTACCATAGATAAGCCTATGGCAGCGGTTTAAAAATCACTGCAATAGGATCTATGTAGCAGCGGTTTCAATAACCGCTGCAATAATCGCTACCATAGACCTACGACGACGGCTATAGTGGCAGCGGTTAGCTAACTACTGCCATAGCCTATAGCAGTAATTTTTTGGACTACGATAGCGATTACAAACCGCTGCCATAGTCCGGTTCTGTAGTAGTGTATAAATCTTTTAATCTATTATTTTGCTGATTCGAGATGTTACATTTAACCACCTTATATCTAAGATTAGTTGATTGTTAATTGAATTTGATCTATCTATTAAGTATCTAAATAAACCAATGTGATTCATTTCCTCCTTATGATCTCAACTCAAACAACATAGGAATCATAATATCAATATTTCATTTTCTCGGATCTATTTTAATTCAATTATGAGATCATTTCCATAATCATGATGAACCATTGTTGTTAAAGTTGTCAAAGCCATTACTACAAAATCATGATCACTTTCACCATCATTTGATTATTTGATGGAATCAAAATTTTATCATAGTGTTTGTGCCAAATTCATTTCAAGTAATTCTATTCCAAACATAATTGATTTTAATAATCAATCTTACTATAAGATGTAACATTTAAATGTAAGTTTTGGATTGAGCATTTTTTTAACTTTGAAAGATCTAAATTTCTCAAATTTCGAGGATGAAATTTTTTGTAAAAGGGGGAGAATATTGGAACCGGTCCTATTGAACCCTGTTCAGGATGAAGCCAACAATCCTTGCCAACTTCACTAGAGATTTTCAAAAAAAAAGGAGAGAGAGAGAGAGCCAAGAGTCGGGCAAAATAGAGGCCAGAACCATATTTTCTATTAATCCATGACCATGGAGAGGGAAATAAGGCCACGCTTGCAAGGGTAGCCAATAAGGGTCGTATGCCAGTTGGAGGGGGGGGGGGTTGTGGATTGGATTGGTCGATAGAGTTCATCCTTATGCTAGGATAATCAAGTTTATCCTCTTCCAGATCTTATCCTTTAAATATCTTACCTCTCTCAATTATCTCCTCCATTAGAGCCTTGCCACCTCCCTCCTTTCTCATATCCGACGGCCACTATGCCATCTTATTGAGCATCGCAATTGCTTCCTAACACCATATTTATCCTTCGTTGTCCTATTTTCTTTCCTTTTGCTTTAAGGATTGCCATCACCACCATCGAAATCCGCTTGTCTAGCCAAGCCTCATCACTGCCCCACCATTGGTAAGCCTCTTTTCCTCTTTTCTTTCCAGCCCTAGGTATCATCGCCTTGGCACAGGGGGGAGGGGGGTGTACCCCTTTTTTTCTTTTCTTTTGGATCCCATATTGCCACCAGTTGAACCGCCACCTCTAAACATCATCGTATCACCACTGCTACCTGTTTCACTGTTGACCCCCACCCTCCTATCGCCCCTTAGGAGACCCCAAGAGACCTTGGGTTCAGTTAAGGAAGAAAGAGAGAGAGAGAGAGAGAGAGAGAGAGAGAGAGAGGAAGAAAAAGGGACTCAATCCTTTTTAGTGAACCTAACCTATTGATTAAATCCAATTAAGTTAGGTTTAGGTCAAACCAAATTGTATAGATCAGACTTGTGAATTGACCCAATCTTGATCTAGATCAGGACCAGACTAAGATTCTTTTTTTTTTGTTCACCTAATTTTTCTTAATTGAAGGATGAGGGTCTTGTTAACTTATTTAATTAGATCCTTCACCATCAGAGGAGTGCCAGATCTAAAGATCGAGCTGTCAAGATTATAGGATTTTGGATCCGATCAACGGTAAGTTCTCTATGTTTGTTTTTGTACATATTCATGTATTCAAAAATTAGATTTTATACATAAAATATTTAAAAATTTATTAAAGCTTGAAAAGTAATTTAAAATATTGGGTCAAGCATAGTATCACCTTTGTATAACTACAAAACTTAAAAATAGATGATTTTTTTTATTTTAATATTACATGATTTTTAGAAAGAAAAATTATATATGTTCATCTTTGCATGAATTTTTGAATAAAAACTATCTTATTGCTCTTTTGGAGGATGTGAAACTTGAGTTAATAATGTTATAAGCATAATATATTTATGAGAAATTGGTTTATAACTTGATTAAAAAATTTCTCTAGTTAGACTATGATCTAGGTCTAGCTAATGATATTGATCATTGGCCATACGTTTGAAACATATTTCTTCTAAGCTTAGCCAATCAGGATTGATTGTTGGCAAAGTTAATCCTTTTGAATCTAGCCAATCGAGACTGATCGCTGGTACATATTAATGTATTCGCATGTTTATTTTCAGGACTAATCTCTTTATCTTATAACGAGGCTAATCATGACCGTATGAATCAGAGCTAGTTTTCTTCTGAGCCTAGCCAATGAAATTGATTACTGGTATACGTCGATAGATCAAATATTCTGTATTCAGGGACTAGTCTCTTCTGGGCCTTATCACGAGGCTGATCATGGCCGTAGTCATCGAAGACTGAAAAAGGATTTGAATCTCATTGTTATGCATGGCATGTCTTGAAAATTTAAATTACTTTGATTTTTGCATATATTATTTATTATATTTGAAAAGAACTCTAGTTATACTTGATCCCTTAAAGATATTGATAACTTACTAAGCCTGTAATGCTCGCTCCTCTCTTTTTTATTTTTTTCAGATCTAGAAGATTTTATGGAGCTGGGTCCAAGCAGCAATAAGGAGCATAAGATTTTAGAGGATATTTATTTAAGTTTATTTTTAAATATATACTGATCTTAATTATGATGAGACATTGGTGAGCTATTTTGAATTAAAAAAAATAGATATTTATTTTTTTCTACTACTGTCTGAGTATGATTTAATATAATATTTTTAATTATGAAGGCTGGTCTTGCATATTTTTTAGAATTTTGTTCTAAGAAGTATGCGACCATCACGTTCTCGAATCGAATGCTGGAATCGGGACGTGATAATAATGCTTTGAAGACATGCGGTACTCAGCTGGCTTCTTATTCCCCATCTTTTTCTTTTCTTTTTTTTTCCTTTAAGGGTAAAGGAAGCAAAATGCCATCCAAAGTTATTCCCCATGGCATGAAGAAATTTGTATAACTTGGTTATTTGAGTGAGCTATTTTTTGAGCTAGATTTTATATTTTACATCTCACATGCAATGACTAACAAGCAAGTACATGACCCTCTCTAATTAAATGATTAAATGTTAGAAATTTTGCACACATTAGCGATTCACTGACAAGAATTTGTTTGGTAAATTTATTTATTTATTTATTTATCATTTTTAATTTGTCTACCCAAATTATCCCTAGTCCAGCACTAAGTACAAATATTGTATATCTAATAATCAAATTTGTTAACTTAGAATACATGCAATGATCGTTAAAACAATGCAATCTTGAGAAGCATATATTGTGACATTATCTAAATTAAATATCCAATTTATAAAAAAAAAATCTCTGCAAATTGGCTCCCTTTCTTAACTTTGCAATGAACTCTCGTGAAGCAAAAATAGGGTCTTTGGTGGCAGTGGCACTTCTAGAAACCAAATTCTCAATCTATAATTATTTCAATTTTGTTTTCGAGAGGTGATCTGGATTCATGGATTATCTATGGCTAGATAAGAAGAAAAGCAATTTCATAGATGTAAGAGTTTAAGAATATTGGTGAATGCTTCTATTGATTATTAATTTAAATATATTACATACTTATAATGCACAAACATGTCCAAGTCTACATGTTTATTTGTATATTTATATGAACTACATAGATTATACAACTATTCATTTTAGATGTGAGACTTTTTTTAAAGGAGTGGACAACTTGTTGAATATGCTTAGTCTAATTATATGCATGGAATAATATGTACAGAAATTCGTATCGCTAAATCCTTATAGAATAAATTTTAACACTAAATCATTTGATGAGGGCAAACTTTCATTTTTTGTATTATTAACTTCAAGTCTGATCGCACTTTCATGTGAATGTGGAGACACATCATTGTACAGGAGAATTCCAATACATAATTGGCACATAAAGGTTACAGGTGCTGTCCAATACATAGTAAATGCAAGTGCCCTGCACATCAATTTTGCTCTTGTAGACCCCTTCAAATAATACATAAGAAAGCATGTTTAGCAATAATGAAATTACCTTGCATATCATTAAACTTGATAAGTAATGATCAAATTGATACTTAAATTCAATATAGATATTTTGTAATACTCAAAACCTTATCCAAAAAAATTAGTTGAAATATATTATTTACATTAGTAAATTATATATAAATATCCAAGATATGTACCTAGTGAATAATTAATGTAGAACTAAATGTATGATCCTCATTCATTGCATAGCATCTTTTCCACATTAAGGATCCAAATTCATTCAAATCTAATCACAAACTTCATGACTAGCTTATAGTCCAATCAAATAGATCCATACAAAATCCTCTACTTCATATATTATGAGTCAGATTCACTCTAGTTCTTTTTATCATAATTCATGATCTTACGCAAAAAGACTGGTTGGAAGGTATCTTTTGAGTTTCTTCATTCTATGAGTACCCAAGCTCTATCTTATACATAGGACTAGACACATACCCATATAGATCATCACATATTCTCCAAGTCCTAACTTTCTTTCCAAACTAGTGATCCAAATCTATATAAATTTATTTATAAGTACCACAAATTCAATCGTAAACATCATGATTAGCGTATGGTAAACCCCAATGAGCCTATATTACAATATCTCAAGATCAATATGAACCACGAGTCAAGCCTATTTTAATATCACTTATCACAACTCATGATCTTATCCGAGAAAGCTAATCACAAGATGTCAAAAAATTATTATTTAAATTTTTTGATCATAAGTATCAAGGATTTATTCTCGAACGTATGTCCATACGAAGCCTCGCATAGAAATCACAAGGTTTCATTTCATGATTAAATCTCATTATGGTTCCAAGCTAACATGCAAGCCAAATGCTATCAGCTGATGCAAAGCTGACGGAGTTTTCAAGAAAGTGTAGATGGAAGGTGATGGGGAAGGCTCGTACATGCATGGGCGCATATATAAATGCTGCTGTCATTGTCGGAGCGTTTGCTTCCACGACTTTTCTTGTTGACCAATGTTAACCAGATCATCGACATTGCACTGCCACCTTATTAATTACGCAGTTTCCTGTGCCCATCAACCCTTATTGAATCGAGGACCCCCAAGCAATGAAACGACCCCTAATCTTTCTTTTTCGTTGGGTCACGCTATTGAAGTAGTCCGTGCCATGGATTTGGCAGGCTAGAAGGTTAATTTGAAGGTAACAGGCGAGAGAGAATTAAGGTCACACTGCTTAACCGTCGGTTTAACCAGTACAGCCCATTGCGTCAAGAATCCGAGTGAGGTCAATTCACCAATCAAGTGATCATAATTACAAAGAGCTCATATGTTTTTCAAAGCGTGCTGGTGTATATCATTTGCCCGGCCTAGCCCAAGCCTCAACAAGCGTAGAAATGAAGCCTACACTCAGACTTAGAGCTAGCCTCAACACAGACCTAGACCTAGCCCAAAGCAAAGCCAGGACTTAAGTACTTGTTTATGAACTACTTAAAAAATAGAAATGCCATTTCTAATTATGTTATTAATTTGCTTTTTTGGTAAAGATATCTCTAATCATCATATAATTGCTAGCATTCATCTTTTCATTAAAAAATGTAAAGCTATAATATGAAAGGTTGAAAGATTAAGCTTCAATCAAGTTCGAACTACTTCAATTTTTAGCCCAAATAGATAATTTAAGCTGGCTCATGCTTGGATTCGAGATTTGCCAAAATTTTTTGGACCTAGTTCGGCTTATAGAAAAAAAGTAACTCTGTGCACCACATGTTACGTGGCAAAATTAACGTAGAATGTACCATTCAATTATATTGGACTATACAGTGTAAGTAATAATAAAATAATATTTAATATCGCTTAGCTTTATTTCTGTCAGATTTTTATTGACAAAAATATTCTTTTCCTCTATGATGCTTTATATGACTTTCTGTGAATATATATGACATCTGAACAATATTTATGACTTCCTATCGCTTTATATGATATTATGTAGTTATTATGACTTTCTATGAGTATATTATGATTTATTAAACAATATATATGACTTTCTAATGCTTTATATAATTTTTTATAAATATATATGATATTTCAAATATTATATATAATTTTTTTATATCTTTATATGATATTTTGAATAATATATATAACTTCCTAACGCCTTATATGACTTTATGTAAATATACATGACATTCTAAATAATAAATATGATTTCTTAATATCTTATATGACTTTCTATCAATATGTATGGCATTTTGAAGAATATATATGACTTTTTGTATCTTT
Source organism: Cocos nucifera (assembly GCA_006176705.1). Classification (NCBI taxonomy): domain Eukaryota; kingdom Viridiplantae; phylum Streptophyta; class Magnoliopsida; order Arecales; family Arecaceae; genus Cocos; species Cocos nucifera. Next base: position 58,405 of record QRFJ01005184.1, read on the forward strand.
ATATGATATCCTAAATAATATATATGATTTTATGTATCTTTATATGACATCTTGGACAATATATATGGCTTTTTGATGCTTTATATGATTTTCTATAAATATATATGATTTCTTAAATAATATATGACTTTATGTATTCCTATATGGCATCCTGAACAATACATATGGCTTCTTGATGTATTTATGACTTCTTGTAAATATATATGATATATTGAAGGATATATATGACTTCCTATGAATATATATGACATCTAAAATATTATATAAATTTTTTAAATTTTTTATATATTTTTTTATTAATATATATATATATATATATATATATATGATATTTTAAATAATATATATAATTTTTTATATCTTTATATATTATTATGATTTCATGTTCTCTTATTATGTGTTACATGGCATCAATAAATTATAATAAATATTATTTTTTATTATTTTATAAAAAAATATTTATGTTAATAAAAATTTGATGAAAAAAATAAAAATATTAAATATTATTTTATTATCATCTACGTTGCGTGATCCAGTGGGCGATGTTTTCATCAATTTTATTATACTACCATGTCTGGCGGTCCTGGCCTGCCCCTCCTTCGCGCGCTCATGCAACCGTAGGCAAATTTTTGTTGCCTCCCGTTCCATTCATTTATGGCAACGGCCGGTGGCAGGCTTCTTTTGAACGCACATCAGGGTCCATTAATTTACAAAATTGCTGGTATCTGGACTTATCTGTCTCGTAGGTTGGAATGCACTGCCAACGTGCCCTCGTGACATGTTTGAGAAGCTCCACGAGTGCATTCATTGGGAGGCATAACTGTTAATGGCTGTAACCCTTAATGGCTCTTAAAAATTAATGGTCCTTCCAAGGTCCCCTTCTTCGCTTCATTTATCTTTTTCTGCCTCTTTAGACTTTATGTCCTCCCTTCTTCCTTATAAATAAGAGGAGAGAGGGGGTATCGTTTATATATTTATAGAGCTCCAATTCCCCATCTCAAGCCCCCCCCCCCCCCTCTCTCTCTCTCTCTGTGTTCTGAAGTGGTGAGAGGAAATGGCTGCTCCCTTGTCTTCCTGGCCTTGGGAAAACTTGGGTGCCTACAAGGCATGTAACCTGGTTTCTTCCCAACACTCTTTTCTTTAATTTTACTTCACACTCTTCTCCTTTGTTTTCCCCTGTTTTTCTTCTATTTATCCTTCCTCAGGACCTTAGTAAGATATGGCAGAGGCTCATCTGAGTATATATGATTTTGTTTTGGTTTGGTGCAGTATCTCTTATATGGACCTCTTGTAACCAAAGCTCTGTATTCTGGGGGGAACGGGACATCAAATGATTGGAGTCTTCACATTCTAATCCTCTGTGGCCTCAGAGGGCTCGTATACCACTTGTGGACCTCCTTCAGCAACATGCTCTTCCTCACTCGGACGCGGCGAGTGATCCCAGACGGCGTCGACTTCAAGCAAATCGACGGGGAGTGGGACTGGTAGACTCCCAGACATATCGTATCACCAAAGTTTTTGGATATTTGGGTGTTGCTCAGTATTAAGTTTGTTTTCTCTTCTTGCTTCAGGGACAATTTCCTTATCCTCCAAGCTCTCATTGGAGCCATGGCATTTTGCTTTGTCCCATCCTTAAGAGACCTCCCATTCTGGGACCTCAGAGGGTGCATTGTTGCTTTGTTATTCCATGTGGGGGTCTCAGAGCCCCTGTTCTATTGGGTGCATAGGTGCTTCCACGCAGGCTATCTCTTCACCAACCACCATTCATTACACCACTCCTCTAAGGTGCCCCAGCCCTTCACAGGTACATAATGAGGCAACAAAGCTTCCAGCTTTTCTTTAAATTGTTTGCTTTTAATCTTTCCGTTCGGCTCTTTAATGTTTTATTTTCTGATTCCTATGAATGTATCTAATTTAAATCATCCGATACACCAAAAACAAAAAACTTTTGGTTTCCCCTCCCATCATCCTATTTTTACTAATACATATAAATGGTATACAATGATGCTTAGCTTTGTGGCTTACTGTCTTTTTCTCTCTTTGGCCAAGCTGGATTTGGTACTCCTTTGGAGCACCTAATGCTTTGTGTGGTGATGGGTGCCCCACTTCTTGGAGCCTTCTTGATGGGGTCCGGCTCTATTAGCTTGATGTATGGCTACGTTCTTGCCTTTGACTCCCTGAGGTGCATGGGGTACAGCAATGTGGAGGTGTTCTCTCATGGCTTGTTTGAGGCCCTTCCTTTTCTCAGATACCTGATCTACACCCCTACGTAAGTGGTCTTCTAGTCCATGTACATGCATAGAAATACACGAACACATACAGGATGATGAAAGTATATTGTCAAATAGTCCAAGTGTGGTTGCAGGCTTTTTGTTTTTAAAAATAATTACATGCTTGTCTTTTAGAAATCACTCAAGACACATATCGAGTTGGGCCTCATAAACTGGACTGGTCCAGTGGCTTGCTTGTTGGATGCATCTTTTATCGCGAGGAATTTCCATCACTATTATGAAATAATTGGTTCTGCTCCCATTGATTTTCTCAGAAATAAATAAATAAAATGATAGCACTTTTCATGTTCATGAACCTGGATACTTAACGTCCTCTTTTTTTTTATTTTTCAATGATAAGGGAAGATGAACCACCAACCATATTTTATTAGATTGTAAAATATAAGAAGAATGTTACAAGCTCAGAGTTATATATATATATATATATATATATATGGGGGTTATAAAAGGAAACATACAACATCGCAAAAGTAACAAGCACTTTACATGGTTAAATTGCCACAACATTCATCATAGACAGTACGCACCTCCCATGATGTTAAGCTTTCGACCCAAAACCAAAAATTCCCTATAAGATGGTAGCATGCCATGTGCCGCAAGATAGTGGGTCTAATTCATGGAATTGGTGCAATTCGCAAGGAGATGGTACTTTTAAGCCACGTAACTAGGCTGTAGTACGTAGTTCTCAGGGCTGAGGGAGTAAAGACAAATACTTTTGGAGAAGTACATTTTGGTGGGAGGGCTAATTTCCTTCTTCGTGGTAAACATCTTTAGTGCTCTTAATTGATGGTTTGGATTATTAACACAGCCTTTAGGAGCATCAATAACTATTTCAGGCCAAAGTTGACCTCACTGGGTTCTCTCCTGATTTTTTCACTGGTTGGATTTTGACTTGATGACCACCCTTTCGAATTTCTTTTTCTTTATTTAGTTTGTGAATGCAAAATAAGGCTGCCTTATCTTCTTATAGGTATGTCATGGTCTTCTTAAGGCCTTTTCACCTTTAAAGATGTTGTTGGAATTACTCAACAGGACCACAGGTCACACCAAGTTATTTTGTTTGGCATCTTGTTGCTTAAGTGCATTGCCATTTTATTTTTCGAAAAATGTCAGTTGCCTTCTTCTGTCATGACTTTTATGTAAAAATAAGGGAAGGCATCAACTCATTTCAGCTTCAGAGGACCTTTCTATGTCGTTGAATTCAAAATTTAATATCAAAGGAAACTTTATTTTCAGGTTAAGAGGCCAACAGCTATCTACAATAAAATAGAAGGACATCTTCTATATACTGCATCCAAATTTTCATACTTGAGGCTCATAACTTATGGCGTGTCGATTTTTGTATTTTTGAGAGGACAATAAGTGGTGTATTTGTTTGCTTGCAGATACCACAGTCTACATCACATAGAAAAGAACTCCAATTTCTGCCTTTTCATGCCTATTTTTGATGTGTTTGGAAGAACACTCAATAGCAAGTCATGGGAGTTGCAGAAGGAGATAAGCTCAGGTGCGTATGTTTACTTTGTACCGGTGGCTATGGGATGTACTTTTCAACCATATATATATATATGTAGAGAGAGAGTGAGTGAGTGAGAGAGATTCCAAATGGGGATCTTTTAAAATTTCCCTGAGAGGGGAAGGAGAGACCACCCAACATTGGAGTAAAAGTTTGCTCTTGTTAATAATGTAGTAAGAATAGAGGCACCCAGCTGATTAACTGAGAAATTATGATACAATTCTTGAATACCATTGTTAGAATGGGTCTAACATTTTTATGGATTGGCAAGCTTTCTAACCAGGCAGTCATTCAATTTTAAGGTGATGAATTCCATTGAATTAGGCAGTTGGGTCTTTCTTCCTTGGTAGCAGATACATCAATCTTACTGATTAATTCATCTGCTATATATCATGGTTTCCTTGAGATGACTTGTTATAGACCATTAATTTCTGCGGTCGGGGCCATGACCCTTTCCTTGTTCAACTGGCTCTCGCCAAAAATAGACAGGGCAAACTAATTGCAGGTGTCCAAGTTATAGATCCCATTGTGTACTTGGATTGCACTGCTGACTTTATTTATTTGGACACTCTTCCTTGTTGTAAAGAGAGAGGTGTATCGTTTCATTTCAGCTGAATTGCAGTAAGGAATTAGGTCATATAGGCTCAATATGTTCTGGCATTATGGATGAGTGATGAGAAGCTGGGAAATTAAGGGAATGCATTTATGTTAGAAGCATAAGGGATAATAACAGCTATTTCTGGAGTCACATGGCAAAAAATGGATTGTGCCTAAAGTCTTAGTTTCTTCTTGTTTGATGCTATTTTTCTTGAAAAGTAGTGACTCAAAAGATAAAAGTATTTTTGTTTCGTATTGAAGGAATTAAGCTGCTACATAATATGATGATGAAAATTGGTGTTTATTTTTTCTTGAAAGTATATATATGAACCTTTGCAATGTAACTATTCCAATAGATAGTGTTCTCTCGGAATAGATACAGCAGAGCTTGTTGGTTAATGTCAAGGCCAGAGAAACTTTCTAGATATGCATTCCTGAAAGAAAGTAAAGTTTGTGTTAGTTTGATCGATATGGATTCATGCAAACTAATCTACTATGGTTTGTTCTAATGCAGGGAAAAGTAAGCAAGTCCCTGACTTTGTCTTCCTCGCCCATGTCGTAGATGTGATCTCTTCCATGCATGTGCCCTTTGTATCCCAGTCATGTGGCTCAGAACCATTTGTCACCAAGCTTTTCATGTTGCCACTCTGGCCTCTTGCTTTTTGGGTAATGCTCTTAATGTGGGCTTGGTCTAAGACCTTCTTGGTCACCTTCTACAACCTAAGGGGCCGACTCCACCAAACATGGGCAGTCCCAAGATATGGGTTTCAGGTGGTTATTGATTTATTTTTTTCCTTCCTTTTTTACTTGCATGGTGATTGGCTGTGAAGTATTAATTGGGTAGTGTTCACTTGTTCTCTTGCAGTATTTCTTGCCATCTGCTAAAAATGGCATCAATCACCAGATCGAGCTAGCAATCTTGAGGGCAGACAAGATGGGAGTCAAGGTCCTCAGCCTTGCAGCATTGAATAAGGTTAGTCTGCTTTGCAGAATTCCCTTGGTACTGAACAGCACAGTTGGCTCTGAATGACCTTGAAGGTTTTAGACTTCGGTTAAGTTGCTTTTGGTTTGTTTTTATCACCAAACACATTTTCAATAAGTACAGTCATCATGTAGAGGTTTTGTTCTTAGTTCCTAGCGGTAGCTAGTTGGATGATCGCAGGGAAATGAAGTGCTGAAGACTGATTTTTGTAAGCCATGAGGGACATGGGGAGTGGATGAATGGGGCTTCCAGGAAGTAAAGAGGACACTGGACCTACCATTTCATAAAGAGGGTTTGTTGCTTATGTTAGAACATTAACTCAAGACAAACCACTGCTTTTAAAAAAAAAAAAAAAAAAACAACAACAACATGACACAGGATTAGGTTAGTTGGTTGATTTATATTTAGCCTATGATTTGGACTGAGATATGACCTTGCTTATTGTTAGGTTACCATGGGGCTAGGCTTCATATATCATGATATTAGCAGGGAGAGCCCATTTTGGATGGCAGTTGTTATCTCCATGAAAATCTAAATGGGAAAGTTAGCTTTCTTACATTGAGTAGTAAGCTCAGTTTCTATTTGAAAGTCTAAATTTTGCAAAATTTCTTAACCAGTTTGGCCTAAATACTGGCTATTGGCTTGAAAATATGTTGAGGCAATGGAAGTAAATATCTTTAGCAAGATCTGTTCCCAAGAGTGCTGATGACATTTATACATGTTTGTTGATTTTCATGCAATGTTTAGCTTAGCTTTATCATCTTATCCCCAGAAATAAGAAAGATGCAAAAGGAAGAAATATTCAAGCCTTGCATGAACTTTAAGAAATGCCCAAAGTATTCTTTACATCTGATCTCATAAAAAACAAAAATACAAGTGAAGGCAAGGCAGCACTCCAATCATTTTTCCTTGCAATAATTTTTCCATGTTCTGATTTTTTTTTTTTTTTTTTTTTAATGCAGTTTCTTAAGAAAAAATGATAAATTTCCTTTGTATTTAACTGCTTGTCCAGAAATTATTTTGGGCATATATTTCCAAGGAGGTTGAAGTGTTGAATATGCTGTTTTCCTATATGTAAAATATTTCTAACTTAGTCACTAGGTTAATTGGTGCTATACTAGGAGTTTTTCCAACCTGAGCTTTGTTTCACCGCGCTTTTTAATCAAGATAGACATGAATGATCGGGATCCGAAAAACCATAATTTTATCAAAACTGTATAATGCTGAAACATCTCTTTTTCTTGTTAGAATGAAGCACTCAATGGTGGAGGAACACTATTTGTAAGCAAACACCCAAATCTAAAAGTAAGAGTTGTCCATGGAAACACCTTGACAGCAGCTGTGATCCTTAATGAAATTCCAAAGGATGTGAAAGAAGTTTTCTTGACCGGGGCTACATCTAAGCTTGGACGAGCAATTGCACTATACCTTTGCAGGAAAAAAATTCGAGTCTTGGTAAAGCTGTGAAATAAATACCTTATGATAAGTTAATTTATACCTCTATTATACAATTTTAATTAGTACAATTATGTTGTTGGCCTGAGAGTTAATTGAATTTTCTTCATAGATGCTGACTCTTTCAACCGAAAGATTTCTGAAAATTCAAAGGGAAGCCTCTCCAGAGTGTCAACACTATCTTGTGCAAGTCACCAAGTGCCGAGCAGCGCAAAATTGCAAGGTATTAGCAGAGGGTAAATATAGATCAAGGCATTATGAGTCAACGAATGATATAAGATTGGTTACTTAATTAAGATGAGGTGTGTAGTCTAACAGCATCAGTCTTCATCATCCAAGAATTCAGTCCTCTCTCCTCCTTTTCAGAGAATTTACACTAGCTAAGAGAATTAACTAAGGCCTGATAGTTATGGTTGTATATATGATTTCGTTAGAATTTTGTACATAAGAATGACTAAACTGACTATAGCTATCATCCAGACATGGATAGTGGGCAAGTGGCTATCGCCAAGGGAGCAGCATTGGGCACCATCAGGCACGCACTTCCACCAATTCGTCGTCCCTCCGATCATTGGCTTCAGAAGAGACTGCACCTACAGGAAGCTGGCTGCCATGAGGCTTCCCCAGGATGTCCAAGGCCTGGGAACCTGTGAGGTAAATACCAACCTTTATCATATATTGATCAACTCTCAAGTATAGGCCAGTTTTTCACTCATTTCTGAGCACTGATGGATCTTCCCTCCTTGCTTGCTTTGTGGGGCAATGGAACAGTACACAATGGAGCGAGGTGTGGTGCATGCCTGTCATGCTGGAGGTGTGGTCCATTGCTTGGAAGGTTGGAGTCATCACGAGGTCGGCACCATCGATGTGGACCAGATCGATGTTGTGTGGAGAGCTGCCATAAAGCATGGGCTAACACCTGTTTGAACGCATTCATCTTTCTCAGTTTCATTTGCTCACACGAAGAAAGGAGGAAGAAGAGGAAGAAAAGAAAGAAACCACTCTCTCTGCTTCGTTTTCCTTGAGCATAGTTTTCACGTAGGGATACTCATCTACGATAGGAAATTCCAAGCATGTATTCGCACTAAGGTGCTATTCTTTGTCATGGACGTCAGGGGATAACAAAGCTAAGGGCTTCTTCAGTTGTATGTTGGTTTGAATGGTAGATGGAAACTTCGAGTCAAATGGAGAACAAAAACACATGCATGCAAGAGCTAAATGGCCATGTCCCTCAAAAATGTGTAAGATATGTGGATGCATTAGTAAAGATATTTGAGCCTCGCGGTTCACCGTCGCAATAACAAAAGAGTTAAAAACCAATTCCCCAGCTTCTCCTTTTCCATGTTATCCGGAGTATTTCATGATATATGTTGATAAAACTGGATGCACACGGATATCTATGAAACACCCTGAATAGGTTTAGGGGTGGTTTAAGAGCCAGGTAGAGAGAAGGTGTCGGATCAGATAGTTCAATGGTTGAGATTAACTCAGCAAGCATCTTTTGCCATCTCTCGTAAAAACTAGGCCTTGATTTTTCTGGTTTGATTGAACTACGGTGGAGGCTATTTTATGAAGTGCATGTTGATTTAGGCTCTGACGAGGCTCACAGGATTTAGTCTATATTTAATTATTTAACATGGTTTCAAATAATAGTGCGCTAAATTTTGAAATTTAAAATTTAAATGCAATAAGAGCAAATAATTAATTGATAATAGCAATATGTAAAGCATTCAAAATTATATTAAATATATAATTTGTTAAACAAATTTATAAAATTTATGTTGACTTAGGCTCTGCATGTTATATAAGGCATACAGGATTTGGTCCTAATTCATTTAACTGTTCGTATAGCTTCAAATAATAGTGTCTTAAATTTTAAAATTAAATTTAAAAATTTTTTTGGTGGAAGATAATTTGGTATGAAAAAATAAATTCTATATTAATGTTAATATTTTTGGTATGAAATATAAAGAGGAAGATGATAAAAAAATTGATAGACTTCATATTTATTTTTTTTTCAAGAAGATAAAATAAGTATCATAAAAAATAAGAGTAAATAATTAAATGACGACATGATGGTGCATTAAATTTTGAAAGTTAATTCATTAAATTTTATATGGCTTCACATGATAGTGTATTAAATTTTAAACTTTAAATGTAATAAGATCAAATAATTAAATGACAACATAATAGTGCATTAAATTTTAAAATTTAATTTATTAAATTTTATGTAGCTTCACATGATGGTGCATTAAATTTTGAACTTTAAATGCAATAAGAGCAAATAATTAAATGACAACAGCAATAAGTAGGGAATTCAAAATTATATTAAATAAGATAAAATATTCTAATTAATGGAGGATAGCAAATAAGTACAGATATGCATCTAATGCGTAGGTTTCGTAATTTTGAAACAGAGTAATTAAAACGCAATAAAGTATGTTGGTGGGTTTTAAATAGAGTATGAAACATATTTTAAATATACCATTAATGTTTTGGTGTAGATTAGAATAAATAAAACAATTTTATACCCAGTATATTAAATTCTGACTTTTGCACAGTGTGCAAACCAGTCGAAATAATTTGTTTTAAGTTGAAGAATTATTTTAAAATTTCTTCACTATTTTGAAGTAACAGAAATAAGGATTTGGTTTTGAAATCTATTTTAATGAATTACGCACGAATTCAGAGCAGCAGACTTGTAAGGATTTTATTTGGGAAACTGAATTAAAGCTTTCTGCACAAATTTCAGAGGAACAAGTTTGCAGGTTTTAGTGGATTTTAGTTTTAATAATTGACTCCCCCCCCCCCCCCCCCCGAAATTGCATGCTGGTAGATTAATTGGATATTTTGGTGGAAATAAGACCATTAAGATTATAGAAAACCAATTTTATTGGCCTAGTTTAAAGCATGATATTGTCCGAATAGTTGTCTAATGCCAAGCTTGCGCTCTGGCAAAACAGCACAAGCAAAATACTGAATTTTATATCATACTATTTGTACGTGACTGTCCATGACAAGATATTAGTATGGATTTTGTTTTAGGATTGTTATGAGTAGCTAGAAAGAATGATTCAATTTGTATGGTAGTGGATAGATTTTTGAAAATGATCCATTTTTTATCTTGTTCCAAAATGTCTAATGCTTTAAAAGTAGCCTGATTATATTTTGATGAAATTGTTGAGTTGCATGGATTGTTAAAGATAATCGTATTTGATAGAGACGTTAGAATTATGAGTTATTTTTGAAAAATCTTATGGTATTTAATAGAGACAAAACTAAAGTTTTCTTCATCATATTATCCATAAATTGATGGTCAAACTAAAGTCATAAATAGAAGTTTAGAAAATTTACTTAGATGTTTGGTAGGTGAGCATGTAAGTAATTGGAATTCTCTTTTATCTTGAGCTGAGTTTACATATAATAGTTCTGTCAATAAGTCTATTAGCATGAGTCCATTTGAGGTAGTGTATGGTTATAAAACTAGGAAGCCAATTAACCTTATCCCATTACTAGTGCATGCTAGAGTGCCAGAATCAATAGAATCGTTTGCACAGCATGTTAGGAGTCTGCATAAACAAATTTGTGAAAAGATTAATATCAACAATCAACTGTATAAACATTTAGTGAATTCTTACAAATAAGTTCAGAATTTTGCTAAGAGTGATTATGTTATGATATGGATTAGGCCAGAATGGTTTTCTCTAGGAACTGTTAATTAGAAATTACATATACATGGAGTAGGTCCATTCAAGATCTTAAAAAAACTATGATCGAATGCATATATTATAGATTTACCATTTGATTATGGTATTAGCTCTTCCTTTAACATTTCGGATCTAATAAGATATAAAGAGTTAATAATAATACCCGGTGATCCATTTGAGTCTGATCCTTTTATTGAGAGTAAACCCCAATCGAAGTACCTACAGTCCAAAATAACTAAGAGACATAATCAAATCGAAAGTATTCTAGATGAGTAAGTTATTTCCACCAGGAATCGAGACTATCAGCGATCTGGTTCGATGACAAGAAAGACTAGAGTCTGAAGATACCTAGATTATCTGAGAGTAGTTATAGGGGATTAGCCTAGATCTACTATAGAATTATCAAAGTAAAGCCAATTTTTCCTCGACAGAGCTGAGTTCTTCCCTCTCTGGAGGAATTGGTGCAGATACCATCGCTAGTGATGATTGATCGGAGCCAACTTGGACATATGGATGATACTAGAGTACCAGATCGATATCTATTTAGCTCAATTAATTAAATTAGATCTTGATTTAGTTCTTTGTTTCTTCTATTTTGAGTTTTAATTATGAGATCTTGTAAATCCAACCTAATTAAGTCAATTAGATTGGATCTTGTTTGCCAGTTTATTTTTATTTATTCTAGTCTATTTTAGTTGGATTAGGACTAGTTTAATTTAAATTAGAATTTTGGATAGAGATAAGGAGTCCTAAGTGGTTTTGATATTTAAAGGTAAAAAAGTCTCAAGTGGTTTATTCTATGTTTGGTTTAGCCTATAAAAGGCTTGTTAAAGAGAAAAAGAAATTTTTTGAGAAAAAAATATTCTACATCTCTTTCTTATTTCTCTTATTCTCTCCCTACTTTCTCCTCTTTCTTCTCTTTTATTCTCCTCTAACTTAAATTCTCCACTACGATTCCATTGTTGAAGTTTCAATCTACGCAACGATATCCATCAACCTTACCTTATAATCAATCTGGAATGTGAACGTCTTTGGTCTCTAAGAGAATTGAACTCACTCCTTCAAGACTTATTTGACGTGTTTCTCGTGGAATCTCTTCAATCGATATTTTTTAAAATTATTATTAATTTTTTCCATGAGTTTCTATTTATTAATTATTAGATTTGCATATTAAAGATCTAGAGATATATCCTAATCATAGGTGGTTTTTTAATCGCCTACGATCCATAGAACTTTAGATCTAGAATTCATCTGCCATCTGCTTAATTTTTTTGCTTTAATCTGATTATACCTTAATCATCGAGGTTGGAACTTGAATAGATTTGTTTGTCTACTAAATTATTAATTAATTTCTAATCTTAATTTTTTTACATGGGATTAAAATTACATGTCACATCTTTAGAACCATAGCATCAGAATTCTAGATCATGTCCTGCATCAATTTTTGGTATCAAATTTATAAGTAGAAGAAAGCTTGAGAAATTTCCATAATTTTTTTCTTGCAGAAAATTATTTAACCAGGCTACAAGATAACAATTTTTAATGTCAACATTCCATAATGAATTAAAATTGAAAAAATATAAACAAATCCTGGCAGCTACATAAGAAATTCGTTCTTAGATTGTTGATATCTTCAAATAATTATGAAAAAAGATACTAACATTTGTAATTATTTTTTCAAAGATAACATAACACGAAAAATAATTTCAAAACTAAAAACTATAATAAAATCAGGAAGAATTGGAGAGATATGCTTAGAATGACATGTGTAAAAAAAATTTCTTAAGAACAAATTTTGCCTTCTTATGTAGATATTGCACAAAATTATCTCCAAGGTATGGTGAACCTAACTTAGCCCGAAACATTCTATCACAAACACGATCTATAGCGACCTAACCCAAAGGATTCTTTCAATTGCTCAAGAAGAAAAGAGTAGATAAGATAGGATAAAAGAAATTCAAGGGAGAAGAAAAGAAGCTCTGGAGAAAAGAAAAGAAATTTGAGGGAGAAGAAAAAAACCTTTCAAGAAGAATAGCAGACTACTTACACTTCTCAATCATGTTTGAGACACTGGTCATGGAGCCTATATATAAGGCTCGAGCCAAGCCGAGCAAGCATGCAGCCAAAATCTACAAATCCCGAGGCCTGGAATTCTTGGACTGCAATGAGGAGCTGTTTGGAATTCTGTAAGCAGGGCCACATCCAACTCAAGTTGTAAATACGGGCCAGCTCATTTGTTTGGATGTCTGCAACACAAATTGAATACTATATTGCATTGCTCACTAGGCTTCAACTTAGGACCATCATACTGTAAATTGGCTTGGAGTCAAAAATAGCTGTGCGAGATGAGTTGTAGCTGCTAGAATAGATATTTTTTTAAAAAAAGAAAAAACTCACCATGTCCTTTCATTTCCCTCTCCTCCCCTACCCTGCTCTAGAGTCCCTCCTCCTCACTGCCGTCAATGCTATTGCCAATCTCTGTCACCTATTGGAGGCCCACAACCACCTCCTTCACCCCAAACTTCACTATAGCAAGCCTCTTTCTCTCCTCCTCCTCCCTCTCCCATCTCCTCTGCCCCGCTCTTAAGCTCCACCTTGCCACCATCCTCAATGGCACTACTAGGCACTAGCCCTTGTCACCTTTACGAGGCCATATCCACCTCCTCCATCTTGGACTCTACCGTGCCATCATCCTCCTCCAGCTCGTCCTCCATCTCAATCAACTATTGCAACTCGAGTTCAATGCAGCTTAGTTACCGTGCAACTTAGAGCTCCAAACAGCCCCCAAATGTGGGCCTAGCTACCAGCATTGAAACACCCAACGTGGGATTATCAACTAAAGGGTTTAAGATTTTGAACCTTTTCAGAAGGAAAACTTCTCTAATGCAACTTTCAGGCAGCACTTGTGAACTCAGGGCAAGTGAGGATTTAATGTTCTTATTTCTAATTAATTTTAATCTAGAATATGTCTCCTTTTTATCCATGTGATTTCTTTTGTCTGAATCGTTTCCTGAAACTTTATGTTTTTGGATCTTCATGGATCTAACATGACCAAGAAACATGACCATACTAGATGCAAACACAAAAAAGGGTATTCGAACGATGAAGTAAGGGAAGCTTCATATGATGTTTCGCTGCTGTTGGAAAGAGCTGCAACTGCTCATTGAAACGGCCCACGATTTCTTCTCAAAATAATAATAATAATAAAAGTACAGGCCTATGATATTCAATTCATGGAAAGCATCAAATTTGCTTGATATCCAAGATGTTTTCTTTATGAGCTGGATATAGGTCTCTTCAGTTCTCCGCCAACTACGTAGCCCAGCAGGTTGAGGCAGTGGAGAAGGCCTACTTCTGTGCCGAGAGAAAGAGAGAGAGAAGTTTTTTTTTTGTTTTTTTAGTTTTTGAAGAGAACGATGCTCAGACCTACAATTAGAAGAGTAGTTTTTCACCTACGCTTTTGCATGCATGCATGTTCCAGGGATAATCTTCGATGCAGTAGGAGAACATATACATGACATGGTAAAAGAAAGACTAGAACATATATATACCAGCTAATGTTTTTTGGCTATATCTTTTTATATCTATGGACATAATGAGAGCTGAATGGTTGATACCTTATACATGTTATGTTTATATTGATTCTCTAATACTAAGCTGATCTAATCTGAAAAAAAAAAAGATTTTTTTCAATTCACTCAACTCGAATCTCATAAAAAAAAGATAAAAAAAAATTATTTTAAAAAAATTAGGGCTCAAATCTTTTTTTCTTTCTCTTTTACTTTTTTTCATTAATTAAAAATGAGGTATGTATCTTTTATTTATAATAATAAGATCCATATCTACACAAATTTGAAAAGATTACTCTTCTAGTTCCGATGAAATTTTTTTACCTAAAATAGATATATCTAATAAAAATAATTTAGAAAAAACTAAAATTCTTCAGAAAGTAAATTTTGACTTTTACATCAACTCTGTCTTCTATCGTTCCACCGAATTCTTCTTAGATTGGAAGCTACGCTTGGTCAAAATATTATCCAAAAGAAAAATTTTTAATTTTATCGGTCCATCTCGAGGCCTAGATGAAGAAATTTTAACCTAGTCGCTAGAGGTGCCGTCCCCTTAACATGAGGTATCACATCATAAATCTCAAAAAACTACTTAATTTTAAAAAGAAGATCATTAAAATCGAATGGCTAAATTATGATCTTCAAAAGTTTGGCTTACAATTTAACTTTCTTATATGATAGATTTTTCTCTTGGACCCTGTCTAACCCAATCCATAACGGATAAAATAGTCCATATTGAGTTTAGGGATCCTTCGGGATCACTAGTTGGCAATTTTCGACCACTAGTTGGCAATTTTCGACCACTAGTTGACAATTTTTGATATCCTTCATGGAAGCCAGCCTGTTAAATTTCCTGGGTTCATATTTCCCTTCTAACCTCTGGTTTTAGTACATTTTTTTAGATTTTTTCGTATCATATGAATGTATGTGACTCATGCGAAATGTATTCCCTAAATTTTTTAATCTTTTGGTTTCATACGAACAATCCCTCATCAACTTAAACGGAAGATAGTTACAATTAAGTTTACATGTGCCTATCTACCTTTAAAATATCCAAGTTGTGCCGAAGATAACGACAAAGTTTAGGACAATTTGGCATGATTTAGATGCATTAGAGAAGATGGCCTTCAAAACAAGCTCTCATTCCGTTCCCTCCATGTTCCAATTTCCATTGACATCATAATTGGCATCCACAAAGTGGTGCCCTACTAATTATTTTTAGCTAAGATGGATGCTCTTTCAAAATACAGGTCAAGAACCGTGAATCTCAGGCATATAACACCAACACCAGCTTGTGGAAGGGCTATTTTCCATACAAGAATTCAAACTCCGATGCCTAATCCCACCAAAACCCTATATCTAACTCTGACATGCACCCACCCTGCCTACTACTCACCGTTTATGCATCAAGACCACCATAAACAAGTGTTTTGAGGTCAAAAGGCTTGAAATCCCCAACGATCTACAAACCTTCCTTCCATTGAAAAAAAAGAACATCGATGGTTCGAGTCTTCCACCCAATCAAACAACCAAGCAGCATAGACTGGCACATGGCAAAACACATTAAACAGGTACTCAGGCAAATGGCATCAAAATTAGCCATAATAGTAAATGATAATGAACACCAATGTCAAAAAAGATCTCCGAGCAGCCACTGGTGGTAACTACAAGGTAAAACCCAGATCAATGCAAGCAGGTATACGTATACGTCCAAAGTACATGCTTCGGTGGGGTTGAAAGGCACACCCAACATATACGGAAAAAGATTTGAAAATTAGAGATGCAGAGAACAAAGGAAGCATTAACAGGAGAAACCGTCACCCTCTATGCATATCCTCGTTTCCATCCTGGGTAAGCATCGTCGCGATTGTTGTTCCTGCGGGCACAGCATCCAACAGAGTAGACAACAACAAGGAAGATGAGGAAGACAATGTTCACGATCGCAACCTTCCTCCAGTCATTCTTGATGTTGGCAAGGACACCTCCCTTGCAAGATTGGCAGTCATAGCAGAGGACGGATGGATCATTTTGCCATGTATTGCAGTCCGGATTATTAGAAGAGGTAAAGCCGGCAGGTTTATCCCAAACAGTCTCGCTCCGGTAGGTGAAGTTGCATTCGGTGGGAGGCTTGCAGCATCCGGACTGTGTAAATAAAACACATACAGAAATATCCAAGTTTAACGAAGTAGAGCAGACAAGAATTGAGATTTCAATCAGGTTATGTGATGATGCAATATCGGATCATAATTTAGACAAATGGATGACAATAATTTAAAAACATGGACATCGCATCACCATCACCGGTATCATGATGCCAATGCTGATGTCGTGACCGCTTAACTAGGAACCAATAGATGATCCTCATCTTGTAAGATGTACTCATTCCATACCTTTCTATCTCAATTTGGCCTATGGTAAGGATGCAACTCTTACTAAAAAGGTGTATGGTAAAGTCTCTCGTCATCAAATATAAGCTGCACATCTAAAAGAATCATACAAAAAGCATCACATGCATCTGCAATAACTCCAAGGATTTCTTAATACTTCACCTGAGACTGGTCCACCAACAAACTGATATTCTGAAGATATTTTATGGTTATCTATCGTATCCAAACACGAAAGAATATAACTACAGAAGGGAAGTCAGTTTTGGGACATTAAAGAAAGATCAAATTTAAATGAAAACAGCATTGGAATTGAGGAGGGCCACATGACATGACAGTTGAATGCCATTTTGCCTAAATTAAGCGACCAACAGGTATTAAAAAACTATCAAGTATTGATACCAGTTGTCTCTAATAGCGACAAGCAAAGCTGCACAGTTTTCTTAGGGAATGGATACAATTTAAAGTCCATCATTGGACGGGCATACTTGATGAATTGGCACCGGTAGTTAGGAACCATTAGGAGGATCGTACGGACCATACAAATTTTTTCAATGCAATATAGTGTAAAAAACTTAGTCGCAAAAATCAAAGTTGACACATGTGCCAAGAAAGAATTCAGCTACAAACAAAGCTTTAAATTTTCAAAACTTTGTGAACTTGGCAAAGAAGCCCACATGGGAGGTGTTGCAATAATAGCAACAACCAAATCCCGAGGACTTGAAAGATTTCTCAAGAATATCCTAGATGTCAGTCAAAGTTTACAACTTGCTTTTCATATTAATGAATTGATCAATAAATAAACTTCAACAGTTGGATTAAACTAACAGAACTCTTGATGTATAAGGCCTCAGAGAAACTACAAGTTAAGAACAAGTGTAACCAATCTAGACTTGAGGATTGCCCAATAGAATGAATCAGGTAAAGGCATATTGTTCTTGAAAAACTCAAGATACAATAAAATATACCCATAGGGACGGAAAATTTATCTGGATTCAATTTAACGACATGTACGAGACTTAAGGTCTACATGATCAGTGCTGACTTTCTAGAAAAGATTCAAATTTAAATATCATGATCATCTATAATTCTAGATCTCAAAATGCAGAACAACAGGCAGTAAAACAGGAAGCAATTAAAAAGATGAATTAGATGACAAGCTGAATCAAGAATTTGGCACAAAAAGAAAACAGGACACATAGTTAAGTCCCCCAAGATCTACGAACCTAAAAAAGCAATATTGATCAATGAAACAAAAAAAGCCCAAAAGAAAAAACACAAGAACATACGAATGACTAGGAAATTTATTAAGAGAATTCCCAGAGTAATAAACACACAAGTAACATGCAAGGACCTTTAACAAAAACCACCAAAAAAAACAAACGGTAGCCATAAAACTACCAAATACCCAAAGCCGGAAAGCGATTCCCAAAGGAAAAAAAAGATTTCTATAAAAATAATACGAACTATAAATTAAAAAAAAATAAATCCCCGGATGACAAAACAAAAACCTAAAAGGAAAAAGAAATACACACAGAAAACCTCTTGTAGAGATGAGACAAAAATGATAAATATAAAACAACTCACCAAACCATCAGAAAGCTTCAGAAAGCTTTCGAATGTCATCGGACTACACCAGAAACACAAGATCCATGTTCCAATATCATCACTTTGGCACCTCAGTTTGGCCAGCAAACAAAAAGAAGTGTAATAAAAAAAAAAAAAAAGAAACAAAGAAAAAGGAAAACAACATGTTTTTTTTTCTTAAAAGTATTTTTGTAAGAGCATTGATCGATACCACCTCGAACATTAATAGGTTACGGCAGATACTTGTTTGGTTTGGAGAGGAGAGAAGAAACCAAGTTTTTCCCTTCGGTAGAAATTTAGTATAGAGAGTTTTTTTTTTTTTTTTTTTGAGGATAGTTAGGATAGAAGAGAAAAGAAATGCAGAGAAGTAATTTCTCTCCAAACAACCTTTTTAGTCTCTCCAAAATTGGAGAAATTTGGAGAGAAACGAAAGTCTTCATCTCTTCCATCTCTTCTCCTTTTATGTGAAGATTGGAGAAATTCGGAGAGAAACGAAAGTCTTCATCTCTTCCATCTCTTCTTCTTTTATGTGAAGATCTCTTTGTTTCTCTTCTCTTCCTTTCCCTTTCTTTCTCTGCCGTGCGTATACAAGGAAACAAGACTATAGACACAAAAAAAAAAAAAAAAGAGCAATCAAAAAAATCAAACTGACAGTAAATTTTAGACGGAAAGCAAATTTTCGTCGGCAAAAGGAACAAATGCAATCAAAACAATCGCAATCCAAAAGAGACCACCGAAAGAAAAAAAAATCAAATTTTGAGTCCCGAACAGCATTGATCGAATACTATCTTGGCGAAAAAAAGAGATTTTGGTCGATGAATCCATGTCCCGAAAGGACCAAAACCATCAAAAATTAATCAATAAAGTAACAGCACCCATATGAAAATAGAAGATCAAAGTTTTAACCTTTCCTTTAGAAGATCGAAAAAGACTATACCTGGGTCGGCGACAGGTTGTTGTTGATGAACTCATCAAACGTCTGGTTCCTCTCCTGCAAACTCTTGCACACCTCGCTATCCTGCAAGCAGCTCCGGATCTTGCGCCAGTTCGCCGCGTTCTCGACCCGCTTCTGGAGCCAGTGGGAGTAGTCCCCGAGGCGGTACTCCTTGTATCCCCGGCCGGAGACGATCTCGCCCGCGCCACGGTTGGTGACGACGAAGGCGAAGACGGTGAAGCAGAAGAGAAGGACGATGAGTAGGAACATCACGAAGAGGTAGAGCCAGAGGAGGCAGGAGACACGGCAGCAGGAGCCGAAGAGCCCCGCGAGGGACAATAGGAGGAGGAAGACGCCAAGGACGATGACGGGACGCTCCAAGAACTTCTCGCAGTCGGTGTGGGCGCGGTGGCCCAGCCAGATTCCGGCGCCCAGGATGGGGATGGAGAGGAGCAGTGTCAAGATGTTAAGAATACCGATCAGATTGTTGCTCGCCCGCACCATTTTTTTTTAATTTTTTCCTCTCTTTCTTGGTCTTTTGGCCTCCGGGGGTAGAGCGAAGGTTTGGAGGATGGACGGGAGGGAAAGAGACGAAGAGGGAATAGCCAGCCAAGGGCAGGGAAATGGAGATGGAAGAGTATTTATCGGAGTCGGATAGAAAGGGAACTCCCTTTCTGAGCTGGGAGGCCCACTGCTGCCCTGGCCCAGTGGGCTCCATAGGAAAGTGGCAAACAATATTTGGTAGGAAACTCTTTTACATCATGAATGATGTAGCTCTATAAAAATAATTGACTCTCATATAAAATTAAAATTAAAAAAAAATTAATCACTATAGATTATACCCGTGGAGCCACACCCAGTGTAGAAAGTATTTCGCTATTTGGTAAACAATATTTGGTACAGAGACGGGCCTTGGTTTGTTTGGATTTTTTTTGCTTTTTAAATTCTTCACTTTTTTAGCACCTCTGTTTTGTTTGAAACCTTGTTTGGGCTTATTTTAATAAAATCTTAGTATATTTATATAAATGAAATCAAAAGTTTATTTAAGTTTAAGAATTGCTATTAATAAAATGAAGTTGTGAGTGTGTATAATAGTGTAATTGATATCACCATCTATGTGATATGATATGGCAATTTTTTTTTTTTTCTCTTTAATTTTTCTCTCTCATTTTGTGTATCTATTTAGCATCAGGCCTTCTTGTTTTGGTAAAGTAATTGGGCCGGGCCACGTGTATTAAGCATTTTAAAAAAATAGCGGCTTCGTAGGCAAAATACATCGTTATGTCGCTGGCGGTGAAGCTAAGAACGGGAGACCGGGGCATGCTGGAACCCCGTCCACACAAAGGCTAAAAAAGGAAGGAGTGGGACGACGTCGAGGATAAGGAAACGGCAAGCGGTGTTGGCGGGTAGAGACGCGGTTGCTTCACCGCGTTAAGAGTTAAGCTCACCATCCTCAGGAGCACACTCCCCTTGCAAACGAGGTAAATGCATAGGCCTTCAGGCTGAATATAATCCCCAGATTCTGCTTCCTCCTAACATACCGGAAAAAATGAAAAGGAAAGATCATAAAATATAATAGAAAAATTAACTTTGTTTAAGGAAAAAATATTTTAGGAATGCGTTTAAAGTCCATCAAAATTCGAATATATGATTTCATAAATTTCAAATTAAGTGGACTCCTCTTAACATATAATTTTTTATTATAAATTATTAAAAAAATTATAAAGACACCCCTTAAATTTGAGCCATTTATATCTATACTCCAAATATTTAAAATATGTCAATTAGATACCAAAACTTTGAAATCATTGAAAGGTAGCTTAACCATCTATATACGGTAATAGAAAAGATGAAATGATTAAAATACGGCAATTCACATTGGGTGGTTAACAATCGGATGAAAGGTTTTAAGGAAAAAAATTTTCTAAATCCCCAAGCTTATGCCCGAAGCCCTTTAATCCCTTCAAAATTCTTTACCATTTCTTACCCTAATCAACAAAGCCCTCTTTGTCCTAGTTTCAACTCTAAGAGTGTCATACAATTCCATGATTCCATGAACCCAGACTCCTCACCAGCAGCCGGATTAGAGGATTCCACAAAAGAAATATGATGAATAGGTACGGTTTTGGACTTCTCCCTTTCAATTTGTTTGTGCTTGATAATCATGCATATATTATGATTTAGTGTTTGTAATTTGTTTATATTTGATAATGTGGTGTTTGAATAGATAAGGTTTTCTAGTTTAGAATATGATTTTAGGGATTGTAGTAAGAAATTAGCTTTTTCTTTTTGGAAATTATTTCCACTGAGCTCCAATGGCACCATGTCATAAAGTTGGTTGAGTGCATCGACGGACACAGACTGCCCTACATGGTCATTAGATCTACAAAAAAAGTCCTCTTGCCAGAGTGTGTCCAGCGAGAGACCCCTCGATGCTTAAGTCAGTCGAAGCTTAGGAAACAATCGAAGAAGGAAGAAAGGTAAGTAGGAGTGAAAGTGTTGGCGCCTTTTCGTCCAAAATTCGGCCTTCCTTGAAGGTCTCATCCTTACCTCTTTTATATTAAGAGGGTGTTGTATAGATTGTTACGCCACAATCTGGTAGACTATCAAGGTGAAGGAAATCTAGCAGGGTTTTTAGCATGCAATTCAAAATTTTTTTGAAATTTAATAGCAGCGGAAGCTAGAATTAATTAAATATTAATCTACTGCATGTATCGATCTAATTAATTAAATCTTACACAGGATCTAGACATGCTAATATGTAATTTAAAATTTAAATACGATCGATCAGCAAATCGTATTTGCTGATCGATTTGAGTTCAAAACTCGATACCTTTGCATGGATAGATGATCTCCGCGATTTGAATCCATCGAAATAAGCCTATGGTGTTGCGCTGTAGCTGCATACTCATCCGATCTCTATGAATGGTACACATGAAGCTCCTGGTCAACTCTACCAGAGTGCTAGTTTCTTGTCGGGGCCTTCGACGATTGATCTCGATCAATCCAATCGATCGTCTTCTTTTTGATCTTCTGGATGCTCCAAAAAATTAGAACTTACTTTTCGGAGGATGATGAGGTGGTATTTCAAATTTGGTGGCAATGCGATGCTCACAGCACTCAATCTTTCCATCCGAACCTAGAATCCCAACTCTAGGATTTTGCACTCACCGAAAATCCTGATGCCTGAAAACTCTCTCATGCCCTCTCTCTTTAGAATTTTCTCATGAAACAAATTTTCATGAGAGGACACTTCTCTCTACCATACACCAACTACCAAAAATATATGAATGGGCATCCAAAGAGAAACAAAAAAAAAAAGAAAAGCGTAAGAGAAGAAATCTAGCGAAGGAAACTCCTGTTTGACTTTTCCACCCTAGATAGATGCACCCCACTCTAATTTTCTCTCACTAAGAAACCTTCCCACGCCCCTCTCTGATCCTTCACGTAAACCCATAATGCCCATCTAAAAATACTTTTTAAATTGGCGACAACAAAGGGGAATTCCATGTGGGTTGAGATAAGAAGAGGGAGGTTAGGATATTTGAACCACTCACTTGATTTCAAAAATCAAGTGAGCTCTTATTCTTATCCAATGCCTCATCCCAGGTGTTTAACACATAGAAGGACTCTTCTTCTACAAGCGCACATTCTAGTTTCTCCAAAAAAAAATGACAAAACAAAAAGGGCGGCATAGAGATAAGGATGAGAGGGAGGATTGGTTTCAAACAAATCAAGTTGAACTCCAAATTCAACTTGCTTTGAATTGGTCCAACCCTTGAACCAAGTCAAAGGTAGATGAGAAGAGGCCCAGATATTCTCTCTTCTGTGTGAGAAAAAACTTACGTAGGAAAAAGATGGGGCATGGGTCAAGGTGGAAAAGTCAAATATGATGGACGCTAGGAAGAATTTAAATTTAAATCTCATTTGACTTGGTCCAAATTGGTTTCAACCAAATCAATTAATTTAAATCAATTAGATTAGATTAAAATCAATCAAATTAGACTTAACCAAATTTAATTAATTTTTAATTAAATTAAAAATTAATTAGGTCCAATTTCTGATCAAATTAGGATCAAATCTTCCATAGCGATTAGATCATCTCACGACCTGATCGGATCAAATCCAATCGAATCCAATTTGATCGGACTTGATCGAATCTTCATTGCTCAATCAAATTAAGCTAATCAGTAATTAAATTATTAATTAATTCTCTAAAAAATATAGAGTCCCAATCAGATGGGTGTTTGAGCAATAAAGTTCCATCAACATGAAACTCATGAAGAGTCCCAATCCAATGGAACTCTTAACCCCAGTGTCCCAAACGAATAGAACTCATAATCATAAAATCTCAGACCAGTGAAACTCTTGATCAGAAAGTCTCAAACAAGTAGGACTCTGAATCTCAGTATAGTGGGATCCATAAAAATAGGGTTCCAGTCTAGTGGGACTCCTGATCATAGAGTTTCAATCCAGTGAAACTCTTGACCATAGAGTCCCAAACTATTAAGACTCTTAATCAACCATCAGATCAGGTAGGAACTCCTATTATGTATGATCACATAGGTTCGAATCCTAAGTCGGTAGCACAAGAACTGATTTTCTATACCAATCGATGTGACCATCTAGCAATGATACCCGATGTCTAGATAGATCAAAAAATCGTAACGCAATAATGATGAACCTATGGCATATGGTTATCGTATAATTCATCCTTTTAACCTCGATACTCAAAGGATGATCTTGGATTTACTATCAATCCTAAAATTTATCCAAAGTGTATTTCAAAATTCAGTGTCCATCGAATAGACCATCCCGATCGAGGATTTGCTAAATTGAAATACAATGATGCACTTGCTCCAACACTTAGAGGGATCAATACCATCTTGACTCATACACTGACTTCATAAGTATTTGACTGCACTCAATAGCCTTTCATCACTGAATTAGAAATTTAGATAGTCTGGTACATAAGTATAGTGAGTTGCTTGTAAGTCACCATGGTGGTCTTAGGTCTAAGGAATACTTATATCCATATCCTTCGCAAGCAACTCTTGATAGCAAAGAGCTCCACAGTTGGATCACGTTCAGTGAAATGTACCCCTACACTTCACCTGCATGCTATAACAGTATCTCCATACTTCTTGGTTAAGAGAACAACCAACACTTATGACATATAACGATCTATACTCGATACGTTGTCATCCTAAATAACAGCGCATCATTTGGTCGCAAACTGATTTAAAAACTAAATGATAAATTCTTCTTTATCGAGTCTAAATAGTCCTAAGAACTTCATCACAGAAGAGTTCATTATAGGAAGATGCATAAAATGATGAAAATACTAAAAGAATAATTTTATTCATTAATAATTCAAGTATAATTACATTTAGCTCAACCATCTACAATCTAAATGATTGACTTTAGGATATATTTTTCAACAACTCTCACTTAGACTAAAGCCACTCAGAACAGTATCGAATATCCATCTTCCATTTGTGATTGTCGAACTCTTTGATTCCAAGAGCCTTGGTAAAGGGGTTGGCCACGTTCTTCTTTTCGTCGATCTTCTCAAACTCGATGTCACCTCATTCCACAATCTCTCGTATAAGATGGTAGCGACGTAGAATGTACTTAGTATGTTGATGTGCCTTCAGCTCCTTCACTTGAGCTATGACTCTAGTGCTGTCATAATATAGCAGAATCAGATCATACAAGGAGGGTGCCACTCCTAGCTCGCCGATGAACTCACGTAGCCACATAGCTTTCTTCGCAGTATCAAATGCTGCGACATACTCCATCTCACACATAGAATCGACCATAGTATACTGCTTGAAATTTTTTCAGCAGACCGCTCCATCGTTCAGGATAAAAACATAATCTAACATACTCTTGCTATCATCGTGATCTGACTGAAAACTAAAATCAGTATATCCCATAAGTTTCAAATCAGTATCTCCATAGATGAACCACTAATCTTTGGTATTTCTTAAATACTTTAGGATTATCTTCATAATTTTTTAGTGATTCTCACCTGGATCAGACTGGTATCTGCTCACTACCCCTAGTGAGTATGCCACATCTAGTCTCATACACGTCATGGCGTACATAATAAAACCCACTGTCGAAGCATATAGTATTCTACTCATACGCTCTCTTTCTTGAGGAGTTGTCGGACAATCCCTCTTTGAGAGCGAAATTTCATGGTCTATCAAAAGATAGCCCTTCTTGAAATTTTTCATGCTGAACCTCTTCAGCATGGTATCAATGTACGTGGACTAGGATAATCCAAATAATCTTTTAGATTTATCCCTATAGATCTTCATCTCTAGGATGTAGGATGCTTCTCCCAAGTCCATTGAGAATTACGATGACAACCAAATCTTTATTCCCTATAATGCAGAGATGTCATTCCCGATTAAGAGAATATCATCTACATACAAAATAAGAAATACAACTATAGAATTGTTAGTCCATTTGTACATGTAGGATTCCTCTCCGTTCTTAATGAAGCCATACGTTTTAATCACCTTATCAAAATGCATGTTCCAACTCCGAGATGTCTGCTTCAATCCATAGATGGATATTTGAAGCCTACATACTTTGGACTCATCTGTGGATGTGAAACCCTCAGGCTGTATCATATACACCTCTTCATCTAACTCTCCATTAAGAAAAGCCATCTTCACATCCATTTGCCGGATCTTATAGTCTAGATATGCTACCATCACAAACATAATCCGAATGGATTTGAGCATTTTCACCAAAAAAAATATCGAATCATAGTCAATACCATAACATTGATGATATCCCTTAGTAATCGGATGGGCTTTATAGATCTCCACCTTTCCATCTGTGTCCTATTTTTTTTAAAAAAATTACTTGCACCCAATGGATTTTATCCCTTCAGGTGGATCAACCAGTGTCAATATACTATTAATCTTTATGAACTTCATTTCAAATTTCATGGCTTCTAACCACTTATTGGAGTCAGACTTCTGCATAGCATCCATGTAGGTGATCGGATCCTCATTGTTCTCATCAAGTTCAACAGGATTATTGTTTCGAACCAAGAAACCATAGTATCTATTCGACTGATGTGGTACTCTATCGGATCTTCTTGGTGCCCCTTTAATGGGCTCTGGAATTGATCTTATCAAATCCAGTTCTATAGGTTCACTAGAATGTATCAATTCTTCCATCTGTTGAAATTCATTAAGTTCAACATTAGAGACAGCTAATTCTTCACTAAGAAACTTGATAGGAACACGATGTTGTCGTTAAGACATCGTGTTTATCAGTTTAAATCTAACTTTTTACTTTTTAATTTAATTAAAAATTATGAAGAGAGTAGTGAGGCGGATCGAATTCATAGAGAGGTAATGATTTATTTCTAAAATCTTTGATTCTTTTATTATTATTTATTATTATTTTTTTTTTAAAAAAAAAAAGAAGAGTTTTTTTTAAAAAAATTAAAGTCAAAAAATAGATTTATAAATAAAAGTAGAATTTGAGTTATGCAAAAATAAATTTGGTACTAAGATCTACTATTTAGATCTTAGCAACTACTTGCAATAAAATTAAAAAGCAATAAAAAATAATTAATTTAAAGAGCTAGAATTGAAAAGAACAATGAAACTTTCTTTATTAAATTTAAAACTCAGATGCAGAATTTAAATATAAAAAATTAAAGAAAATTCAAAATTTTAATATATAAACTTAAAGAAAAAGAAAGAGAAAACTAGAAGGAGATTGTAGATCAGCGTAGGCGTGGAGATGGCGTAAAAGACCGGCTCTTCTTTTCAGCACTGTAGCTTTGAAGCAATCTTTAACCCAGAGCTTAGCTTCCACCCTATACCTTAGCTTCTCTTCCATCCGCTCTCTCCTTTCTTAGAGGCTTAGGGTCCTTTTTATAGAGCTAGGAGGGTTAGATATTTATTTTTGAAGGCAATGTAGGACTAATGGCCTTTGTAATCATCAAAATTTGAATAAAATTTGAATCAAAATAGCTTTGATATGACTCTAGTAAATCTAGTGAAATCTGGCCATTCAATAGGAATCCAACGATCCAAAAATCATCAAAATCGGATGTGTATCGGCCCAAATTAGGTTGGATTAAATTTTGGCCGTCCAATCGTGCTTTGATGGAGAAAATCTAGCCGCAAATCACGCTTTGGGAGTCCTGATCACCGTCGGGAGTATTCTGGACCATCAGATCATCCCCTGGATCAAGCGCTGCCATTCAATAGTAATCCGGGTGAAATCAGAAACCAAATCAGAGTTAGAATAAACCCTGACGTCCGATCATGACTGCAAGCAACCGCAGTCGTCCAATCGCGTAATTACTATTCTCATGGACCGTGTGGACCGGCCGCACCACACACCGCAGCCAATCAGCACTCTTGTTGCTGAGTGAAAAGACCAAAATACCCTGTGAGCCGCGATAAATTTCTATAGACCCTTTAAGGGCCTAGGTCTGCCACGTGTCGCACCTTGATTCGTCGGTTGCTGCTGAGCTGGCGGTCTACGCCTGGATCATAGATCGGCTGATGGCTTCAATGGCTGAGTCGGCTTTGATGGCTTGGCTTGGCTTGGTGGCTTAGCTTGCAGAGCCGGCTGAGCCATTTTCTTTTTTTTATTTAATTTTTATTTATTTTATTTTTTTAAAAATTCATATCTTTTTTATTTTAGCTCTGTTTTACTCAAAATTTATTTCGTTGTGATAAAAAAAATGAGCCCTTTCCATTGATAAAATTTTTTTATTTTTTTATTTTTTATTATTTTTTAATTAATTTTTTAATTAATAAAAATATGAATTTCTCAAAAATTATATATAAATTGATTAATAATTCTTAAAAATTAATATAAATTAATTAATAAATTAATACTTTTATTGGTAAATTTATAATGCTTATCACACCCTCCAACTTAAGCTTTGCTCGTCCTTGAGTAAAAAAAGAATTTAGTTTTAAATACCTTTTAACTTTAGAGTTTCGAATTTTACCTCAGCAGTTTTCAAAATGGCCATTGATATTTAGTAAAGCTTAAATAAGACATATCATTGGGATATTAATACTTATCAATAGAAAAATTAAGTAAAGAATATTAAATTTTTTAGAATTTTTTCTAAATTATCCCATCTTTATCTCTGATTTGTCTAAACTTTCATATAGATAAGTATATTGCTACTTCCGCCCTTTATTTATTGATTTTTATTTTTACATTGTCTACTTTTTGATGCTAATATCATTGCTTACTTAGGCAACGAGACCCGATTACTTGATGAAAAATTATTTTTTTTTTCTAACGTTGTATCACTATTGAGTGTCTTAACCTCTTAAGCTTTCTATTTGATCCATGTAGCGAGTCTTGGGCCAAGGACTCCCAAACCAGTTGACTTTAGGACACTAGGTATAGAATACCCCTCAGGCTTACTAGCTCGAATCAAACAGGCTACGAGTTAAGACTAGCTTTACAATGAGTTTCTTTGTCCTTCCCATCTTTTGACGTGAAACTCAATGCTTGCTTAGGCAAAGAGACCCGGTTACTCAGTGAGAAGTACTTGGAAACTATTTTATTAAAATAAATTTGTTATATGAAGAAACGTATAGTTATCCTACACAAGCCTATAAAAAGTAGATTTTTCTTTGATGCTAGTAGAAATAATTAGAAATGCTCCAAGAAAAAATATTTTATATTCTAGACTTAACTCTTTATTGAATTTTCTTAATACTTGATTTCTCAATATCTCACAAATTATATAGATTCTCTAATCTGTGCATCAATTTTCTTTTAAAAATGCTTAGTTTAATTCGATTCTTAAGCATAATCAGGTGTCTAAATACTAAATACTAATTTTTTTGAGAACTTAAAATTTTAAAATTTTTATTTTTCTTTTTCTCCAACTTAATCGACATTGTCCTCAATGGAGAAGAAAAAATAAAGGGTGTAATAAAGAACATGGAAGAATACACCTAACTCTGTATTTTTTTTTTGGTCCAGCACATGCTTTTGAAAATTTAAGCTCTCCCTCCAACTTATTCAAATTATCCTAAAAAAATAAATTAAAAAGATAAATTAGATAAAAATTAAATATTGGATTGCCTCCCAACAAGCGCTAAGTTTACCATCTTCAGCCAGACACAATGCAGCTTACTATCTTGTGTCAAATATTGGATTGATAAATTTCAATGGTTTTGGATTGCCAATCTTAGAAAGTTGATTTATAATTCCATTATTGATATATTCATTATTAATTTTAGGGATATAATTTATGATTCCATTCTCAGACCCATGTTTATTAAGAATTTTTCCTATTTGTTCTTCTAAAATGCTCATGAATGAAGTTTTTGTATTAGGAGTTAAGTTTGATTCAATGGATGCTGGAATGGTGACTAAAGGCAATTTTAATTTTAGAGATAAATTATTATGGTATTGCTTAAACAACTTCATTGACATTTCATTACATGCCTCTTGATTTTTGTAAGAAGAACCAGCTTCTAGGGTTGAAGGAAATAGGACATTAGCTTTATAAGTCTCGGATAAATCATCTATTCTCTTTTTTTCTATTTCTATCTCATTTAAATTGGAACTAGCATCAGTACTAATTCTTGGCTCGGGTTATTCTATATGGTTAGTCTCAGTACTAACCAATTCCTCTAAATTTTTATTTTGACTAGCATCAGTACTAGCCTCTCTCACCTGGTCTTGGTATGGATCCATAAGAATCCTATAGCTTTTAAGTTCAGAAATTACTTTGATATTCTTAGATTGGGAATTCTTAAGTGAGATATTAAATTGATAACTTAGTCCAGGTGGTTGGTGGACATTAGGTGGGTTGTTTAAAATTGGTAAGTTTGATAGTTGATCTAATTCTCTCCTCGTATTAGACTCAACTAATTATCCTATTTGAGCTTCTAGTCTGACGATAGATTGCTATTGAGTCAGAATCAATTGTTGAAGTTGGTTAAATCTATCATTGGCTAAATTGGTCTATTGAGGAGGTGGGTATGAGGGATGATTGTAATATGATGGCTGGGTAAACTGACTAGGCTGACCATTATTGTAGGCATAATTTTGATATTGGGATCTATTTTGATAATTTTGCATAGATGAAATTTGGGTCTGAGCCTGAGTCTGTTGAGATGTCCAAAAAAAATTATGGTGGCTGTTCCAATCTGGATTATATGAATTTAAAAATGGATCATTAACCGGCTTGGAGTAACCTTTAGCAGCTTGGACTTGTTCTTGGATAAAAGATGAAAACTATGCAGTTATAGGACATTCACTCACATGATGGGTTGGGCTAGCACAGATTGAATAAATCTTCTAATAATTAGAAGATGATGTGAATTATGCAAGAGATTGTTGACCTAGGGTTAGGACTTGATCTAATTTTTGAGCAAGAAAGTCTACTTTATTTATCAAATTTAAATTAGTCTTATGACTAGATTCTAGATGTTTAAATTCATGGATCCCTGCCTAGGTTTGGTGGAAAGACAACAAAGCATGGTTAATTGAGTTTTCACTCAGGATTTCAAATAAGGTATAGGCTTCGTCCTCACTCTTGTTCATGAATGCACCTCCACAAGATGCATCTACTATCTGTCTGTATTGGTCTCCTAAACCCTCATAGAAAGCTTGAACTATTTGCCACTTAGACAAACCATAGTGTGGGCATTTTTTAAGAAGTTCCTTAAGTCTCTCCCATAACTCGTGAATTTGTTTTCCTGGAAGCTGAGCAAATCCAATGATAGCTCGCCTCATAATATTGGTTCGGCCTATGGGGTAAAATTTTTTAAAAAATTTATTTTGTAAGTCAGCCCAAGTTTTAATTGATCTCCCTATTGTCCCAAGCCAGTACTTGGCTTTGTCTTTTAATGATAAGAGAAATAAAATTAGTCTAAGGGCATCATTAGTTAAATTTTGAATTCTCACCGTAGAACAAATTTTAAGAATTCATCCAGATGTTTATAAGGATCTTTATTGATGTTCCCATAGAAAGATGGAAGCATCTGGATTGTAGTCGGCTTGATCTCATAGTGGGTAGCATGAATTTTAGATAATTGGATGCAAGTCGATGGGTTATAGGTAGAAGGAATAAAGTATTCTTTCATCTGCTTAGGTGGTTCTCTAAAATTTTCAGCCATTTGGTTATCAGGTTTAATACAATTTAGCCTTTTAATTTTATGGTTGGGTTCAACTAGATTAGGTAAACCGATTTCCTACCGTGCTGCACTAGTGCAACCCTATCGTGTTGTTCAAAAAATTTTTTTGAATTTTTTTATATTTTTATATTATTTTATTTATTAATTTAATTTAATTATTATTTTTAATATTTTTTTAGTTAGTTAAATTTAAATTTTATTTTATTTTATTTTTATAGGAGAAAGAAGAAGAAAGAAAGAAGAGTTCTAAAGAAGAGGTCCTAAGGAGTCCTAGAACTAAAAAGAGAGAAAAAAATTAGGTTTAATTAGGTTTGATGTTGGTTAGCAATCAAGTTGATTAATCAATCCCGACTAAAGGTTATCCTAAATCTAGATAGCTCCTAACTGCCAAAGTCACCTTCAAGCCCTCCAAGTGTAGGATTAGCCAATCAACCAGTCAGATAAGTATAAGGTCGGTGGGAGTCCCTCCGTTGCTTGTCTTAGACACTAATTGTGCTTGGCCAGGTAAGCTAACGGAACCAATTAGAAACCACCTTTCTTCGGGCCCAATCGTCTCTGAACCACTTTCTTAGATACTAGTCAAATTGACTAACCCTAATCTGGTTCAACTCTTAGGATTCTTTATCCTATTGAGCTCGAGTTCCTAGGGCTGATGTCTAATTGATTTTAAAATTAAAGGCTTAGGTCAATGTAGGATGGTGGTTGATTGTTTGTGGGTCAAGAAAGGGTAATCAAATTCTCACCTTATCTTATTTAATTGGGTTGTGCCCTTAATTTGGTTTAATATGAATATGCACAAAAAATTTTCAATCAAAGGATTCTATGCAATTTAAACTGGATGCATGCAACTAATTAAATTCTGAAAGGCTTACCTTATCTCCAGCAATCACCAAAAAAAATAAAAATAAAAATAAAAATAATATGATGCATGTTCTAAGTAGTTAGGATTTCTAATCTTATCATGAGGCTTTTAATTAGGTTTAAATGGATATTTTTTTAAAATTAATTTAAAAATAAAATAAATAAGTAAATAAGATAAAAAAAAAAGAGAGCTAGGGTTAGGATTGATCTCACCAAGCAAAACTTCTGATTCTTTTTATTCTTTAATCTCTTTTTCTATAAAATAATAAAAAAAAATTAGCAAGCAATATTTAAAAAAATAAAAATAAAAATAAAAATTTTATTTATAATTTATTTATAGAAAAATCAAAGAGATCAAAAATTTAATGTCCATGCCTTCCTCGGTAATGATGCCAAAAATTTGATAGGAACATGATGTTGTCATTAAGACACCATGTTTATCAGTTTAAATTCGACTCTTTACTTTTTAATTTAATTAAAAATTATGAAGAGAGTAGTGAGTCGGATCGAATCCACAGAGAAGTAATGATTTATTTCTAAAATCTTTGATTTTTTTATTATTTTTTTTATTATTTTTTTTAAAGAAAAGAAAAGAAGAGTTTTTTTTAAAAATTAAAGTTAAAAAATAGATTTATAAATAAAAGTAGAATTTGAATTATGCAAAAATAAATTTGGTACTAAGATCTACTATTTAGATCTTAGCAACTACTTGCAATAAAATTAAAAAGCAATAAAGAATAATTAATTTAAAGAGCTAGAATTGAAAAGAATAACGAAATTTTTTTTATTAAATTTAAAACTCAGATGCAGAATTTAAATACAAGAAATTAAAAAAAATTCAGAATTTTAATATAAGAAATTAAAGAAAAAGAAAGAGAAAACTAGAAGGAGATTGCAGATCAGCGTAGGCATGGAGATGGCGTAGAAGATCGGGTCTTCTTCTCAGCACTGTAGCTTTGAAGCAACCTTTAACCCAGAGCTTGGCTTCCACCCTGTACCTTAGCTTCTCTTCCACCCGCTCTCCCCTTTCTTAGAGGCTTAGGGTCCTTTTTATAGAGCTAGGAGGGTTGGATATTTATTTTTGAAGGCAATGTGGGACTAATGGCCTTTGTAATCATCAAAATCTAAATAAAATTTGAATCAAAATAGCTCTGATATGACTCTAGTAAATTTGGTGAAATCTGACCATTCAATAGAAATCCAACGGTCCAAAAATCATCAAAATCGGATGTATATCGGCCCAAATCAAGTTGGATTAAATTCTGGCCATCCGATCGTGCTTTGATGGAGAAAATCTGGCCATAAATCATGCTTCGAGAGTCTTGATCATTGGCGGAAGTGTTCTGGACTGTCAGATCATTCCCTGGATCAAGTGCTGCCATCCGATGGCGATCCGGGTGAAATCAGAAACCAAATCAGAGTTGGAATAAATTCTGACCGTTCGATCATGACCGCAATCAACCGCAGCCGTCCGATCATGCAATTACTATTCTCATGGACCGCATGGACCGGCCGCACCACACACCGCAGCCAATCAGTGCTCTTGTCGCTGAGTGAAAAGACCAAAATACCCTTAGCCGCAATAAATTTTTATAGACCCTTTAAGGGTCTAGGTCTGCCACGTGTCGCACCTTGATTCGTCAGTTGCTGCTGAGCTGGCGGTCTACGTCTGGATCATGGATCGGTTGATAGCTTCAATGGCTGAGTCGGCTTTGATGGCTTGGCTTGACTTGGTGGCTTGGCTTGCGGAGTCGGCTGAGCTATTTTCTTTTTTTTATTTAATTTTTATTTATTTTATTTCTTTAAAAATTCATATCTTTTCTGTTTTAGCTCCGTTTTACTCAAAATTTATTTCATTATGATTAAAAAAATGAGCTCTTTCTATTGATAATAAAATTTTATTTTTTAATTTTTATTATTTTTTAATTAATAAAAATATGAATTTTTTAAAAATTATATATAAATTGATTAATAATTCTTAAAAATTAATATAAATTAATTAATAAATTAATACTTTTATTGGTAAATTTATGATGCTTATCAGAACTTTTTTCCAAAAAGATTACTCTATTGCGGACGAATACCTTTTGTTCTTCAACAGGGTAGAAGTAATAATTCCTAGTTTTCTTGGGGTATCCTATGAATAAGCATTTATGGAATCTAGGTCCAAGCTTTTTTGGCTGCAAATATTTAACATAATCCGGACATCCCCAAATCCTAAAGTGAGAGAGTGTCGGTTTACACCCAGTCCATATCTCATATGGAGTCTTTGCAATAGACTTGCTCGAAACATTATTCAAATAAAACAGACAGTCTCTAGTGCATAACCCCAAAATGAAATCGACAAACTTGTAAACCCCATCATGGATTGAACCATGTCCAATAGGATTCGATTTTTTCTTTCAGATACACCATTATGCTGTGATATTCTAGGAGGGATCCATTGTGAGAGAATTTCATTTTCTCCTAGATATATTAGAAACTCATTGGAAAGATATTCACCTCCTCGATTAGATCAAAAAATTTTAATAATTTTTTCAAGTTATTTTTATACCTTATTTCGATATCGTTTGAACATTTCAAACGAATCAGATTTATTTTTCATAAGATAGATGTACCCATATCTTGATAGATTGTCAGTAAATATAATAAAGTAGTAATACCCACCTCTAGCACATGTGTTCATAGGTCCACATACATCAGTATGTACTAGATTTAGAAGCTCAAAGGCCCGTTCACCTTTTTCAATAAAGGATGATTTTATCATCTTACAAAGAAGGCAGGACTCATAGGTATTCAATGATTCATAATTATAGATGTCAAGGATATGCTCGTTGACTAACCTGTTGATCCTGTTCTTATTTATATGATCGAGCTTACAGTGCCAAAGATAAGGATAAGTGATATTATCTAGTTTTGAGCATTTATTCGACATGTACATTACACTAATAGGCTATGATAAAATATAAATATCATTACTTAATTATCCTTGTATTATTGTGACATCATTCATAATGATATCGCAATAATATCCCTTTATTGATAAATAATAACCATCCTAGGCCAAAAGCCCAACGGATATTATGTTCATCATAAAAGATGGATAATAGTGATAGTCACCTAAAATGATATTATTATTTTTATAAATAAGCTCAAGAGTTTTCAATGCTAGGATTGGAACATTCCTTCCATCCCCAACATTAAGAAATCTTTTGCCATTCTCAAATTTTCTACCAATTTGAAGTCCATGCAATGAATTGCATATATAAACTGAACTCTCAGTATCTAATTCCCAGGTCAATGTATCATAAACAATGAAATTGCAAGGCATTATCATATAACATCCTTGCCCAGCAACACCTTGCTGGTTATCGCTGTTCAGCCTCTTCGAGTCAAGAAGACTATTCCTCTTCGGGTCTGCCTGATTAGGATCAACACTAAACTTTTTTGTTCATAGATCCTAAATGCTTGTCACTGTCCAATAGTGAATGGAGTGAACTTACATTAGCCATTCTATTTATTTGAAAGAAAAATATAAAATCTTATTAGTACTTGAATTAATTTAAATCCTAAAGACTTAGACTTTGATCTAAAGATTCTTCCATTATTTTTAACGAATTGATAACCTCTACCTCCAATTCAAAGAATTTACACTAACTCCTTAGTGGATACTGAAATTCACATAGACTACAGACAGACCCGAGAAAAGCTCTGGCTAACCCATGTGCATCTATAGGTAGGTTCATAACTAATTATTTTTTTAAATAATTTTTAATATTTAGATTTTGTCCCAGATCAGTAGACTATGGCCTCCACTAAAAAGGTCTGGTTAGGTCCAACCATTAACATGATTGACTTTGGTACATCAAATCAATGATTACCAGGCCCAAGAAAAGCTCTGGCTAACCTGGTCACTATTAAGAGAGTATGATCTAATCATCATATGATGTATAGTAATTCCAATATCCAAATAAACATTAGGTGTAAGGTGCCTCCAATGTTCATCCAGAAAATTAGACTTATTACTATTCACCTTAATGGGAGGCTATGATTCGATTATTCCCATAACTTAATCATTTTAAGGACCTAATAATTTAAAGAATTTAGGTTACATATGATTTAAGGATAGAAAGGACATGGACCAAATTTTTTTAACTGACTTCATCAAGTCAAGTCCTCCCACTGACTTCATCAAGTCAATAGGTTAGGACTAGGATCAATTTGAGTCTATGAGCACCTAATTCAGTCTTACTGATTGAAATCAGTCAAACTAATTTCTAGTGACATGGATCAGCTTGAGTCATCAGGTGATCTAATCAAATCCCAATCGATCATGTTGATCAGATAAGTGAGATCAGTGGAAGAAATATATCATTAACTCGTCAAAGATCGAATCAGTATGAGTAGCTCTAATTAAAAATCACTGGTCTAGACTGCCAAACGTACCTTAGACACCAATCGATTAATTTGGTTTAATTTGTTCAACCTAGTAAGTTCAGACTAAACCACTTAGCCATGAATTAAGTTCATATTGGTCTCATTAAAGACATGGACTCATCCAACTACAGCTATTGAAGTTGATTCTAGAGTATTCTTGATCTAATCTAATTCAACAGTTGATTAGATTTGATCAATTACTCAAGATTAATCCATTCTTTAACTAACCTTAGGTCTAACTCAATTAATGGACCTAATTCATCTAACTCTTTAATCCACAGTCTTATGATTTTATCTTAGGATCTTTAATTCATAATTCTAGAACCTAGAAGATAATACTTAATTCTTTTAATTAAGTTTTTGGGCTGATAGATCAGGGTTCGATATTTCAAAAATAGTTTTCAAATTTTGAAAGATTTTATTTTCTATTTTTCAAATGGGTTGACTCATTTCAAAAATGGATCGACTCATTTTTCAAACAACAACCTATTGCTAGTTTTAAACAAAAAATAAAATATAATGAAAATTAAACTATGAATCAATCTTTTAAATCTAATCTAAAATACATTCATATTTAATTTTTTATTTAAAATAATTTTAATAATTAAAATTTTTTTGCTGTTCATCTTAATGAATGAGTTCACGTTGGCATTCCTACAGCCATAAAGGATCTCCACTGAATAGGAGGAGATGGCCTTTAAACCATACTTGTCCCTTATGATCGGACAGCTTGGTGGCTCATTCATTCTCGATTACTAAGTTATCTGGATATAAAATATATCATATATGTAAGCATTCAATTTTTTAAATACATATTAAACATGTCAAGCAAACCTGGCTTTGATACCAATGAAGAAAATCTAGCATGGTTTTTAGCATGCAATTCGAAACTTTTTTGAAATTTAATAGCAGTGGAAGCTAAAATTAATCAAATATTAATCTACTACATATATCGATCTAATCAATTAAACCCTACATAGGATCTGGACATGCTAATATGTAATTTAAAATTTAAATGCGATCGATCAGTAAATCATATTTGCTGATCGATTCGAGTTCAAAACTCGATACCTTTGCATGGGTAGATGATCTCCATGATTTAAATCCACCAAAATAAGCCTCTAGTGTTGTGCTATAGCCGCACACTTGTTCGGCCTCTATGAATGGTACACACGAAGCTCCTGATCCTAATCAACTCCATCAGAGTGCTAGCTCCTTATCGGAAACTTCGACGGCTGATCTCGATTGATCCAATTGATCGCTTTCTTTCTAATCTCTCGGATGCTCTAAAAAATTAGAACTTACTTTTTGAAGGATAATGAGGTGGTGTTTCAAATTTGGTGGCGATCTGATGTTCACAGCACTCGATCTTTCCACCCAAATCTAGAGTCCCAACTCTAGGGTTTTGTACTCATCGAAAACCCTGATGCCCGAAAACTCTCTTACGCCCTCTCTCTTTAGAATTTTTCCATGAAATAAATTTTTAGGGAAGAAGGACACTCCTCTCTACCATACATCCACTACCATAAATATATGAATGGGCATCCAAAGAGAAACCAAAAAAAAGAAAAGCATAAGAGAAGAAATCTAGCGAAAGAAACCCCTATTTGACTTTTCCACCCCAAATAGATGCACACCACTCTGATTTTCTCTCACTAAGAAATCTTCCCACATCCCTCTCTGATCCTTCATGTAAACCCATGCATGCCCATCTGAAAACACTTTTTAAATTGGCGACAATAAAGAAAAATTCTGCATGGGTTGAGATAAGAAGAGGGAGGTTAGGATGTTTAAACTGTTCACTTGATTTCAATAATCAAGTGAGCTCTTATCTTTATCCAACACCCCCCCTAGATGTTTAACACGCAGAAGGACTCTCCTTCTATGTGTGCACATTTTGGTTTCTCCAAAAAAAATACAACAAAATAAAAAGGGAGGCATAGAGATAAGGATGAGAGGGAGGATTGGTTTCAAACAAATCAAGTTGAATTCAAAATTCAACTTGCTTTGAATTGGTCCAACCCTTGGACCAAGTCAAAGGCAGATGAGAAGGGGCACAGATATCCTCTCTTCTGCTTAAGAAAAAACTTACGTAGAAAATAGATGGGGCGTGGGTCAAGGTGGAAAAGTCAAATATGGTGGGTGTTAGGGAGAATTTAAATTCAAATCTTATTTGACTTGGTTCAAATTGATTTTAACCAAATCAATTAATTTAAATAAATTAGATCAGATTAAAATCAATCAAATTAGTCTTAATTTAATTTAATTAATTTTTAATTAAATTAAAAATTAATTAGATCCAGCTCCTAATCAAATTAGGATCAAATCTTCCATAGCGATTAGGTCATCTCACGATCTGATCGGATCAAACCCAATCAAATCTAATTTGATTGAACTTGATCGAATCTTTATTACTCAATCAAATTGAGCTAATCAGCAATCAAATTACTAATTAATTCTTCAAAAAATATAGTCTCAATCGGATGGATGTCTGGGCAATAAAGTTTCATCAACATGAAACTCATGAAGAGTTCCAATCCAATAAAACTCTTGACCCAATCATAGAGTCTTAGACTAGTAAAATTCTTGATCAGAGAGTCTCAGATAAGCAGAATTTTGATTCCCAATCCAGTGGGATCCATAAAGGTAGAGTTTCAGTCCAATGAGACTTCTGATCATAGAGTTTCAATCTAGTAAAACTCTTGACCACAGAGTTTCAGACTATTAGGACTCTTGATCAGCCATCAGATCAAATAGAAACTTCTATTGTGTGTGATCCCATAGGTTCGAATCTTAAGTCGGTAGCACAAAAATTAATTTTCTATATCAATCGATATGATCATCTAGTAATGGTATTCGATGTCCGAATAGGTCAAAAAATCGTAATGCAATAATGATGAACCTATAGAATATGGTTACTGTATAATTCATTCTTTTGACCTCGATGCTTAAAGAATGATCTAGAGTTTACTACCAATCCTAAAATTTATCTAGAGTATATTTCAAAATTCAGTATCCATCGAATGGACCATCATGGTCGAGGATTTGTTAAATTAAAATACAGTGATGCACTTACTCCAACACTTGAAGAGGTCAATCCCATCTTGACTTACACACCGATTTTATAAGTATTTGACTGCACCTAGTAGCCTTCCATTACTGAATTAGAAATTTAGATAGTTCGGTACCTAAGTACAGTGAGTTGCTTACAAGTCACCATGGTGGTCTCAGATTTAAGGGACACTTATATCCATATCCTTCATGAGTACCTCTTGATAGCAGAGAGCTCCGTAGTTAGATTATATTTAGTAAAATGTATCCCTACATTTTACCTACATGCCATAATAGTATCTCCATACTTCTTGGTTAAGAGGATAACCAACACTTATTGCTTACAATGATCTACACTCGATATGTTGTCGTCCTAGGAAACAGCACATCATTTGGTTGCGAACTGGTTTAAGGACTAAACTATAAATTCTTCTTTGTCGAGTCTAAATAGTCCTAAGAACTTCATCACAGAAGAGTTTATTATAGAAAGATGCACAAAGTGATGAAAATATTAAAAAAATAATTTTATTCATTAATAATTTAAGTATAATTATATTTAGCTCAACAATCTACAACCTAAATAATTGGCTTTAGGAAACATTTTCCAACACAAGGCCTATGAGACCATGATTTGATAAGCCATTAGGATTTGTCCACCATCCCGTATTTAGGATTGTCAGTCATGCCTTAGTTGTGGGTATCGATCATGAGTCATGCCCACATTTTGGTGGTTGACAAAGAATCTCAAAGATCATCCACATGGTCGAGTAGGCTGAGAACCCAAGGTGAGGTTCCACCTTGGGCATACGGATGTTTGCACAAATTATTAGGCATCGTCAGTTAAGCCCTGATCTTTGGGTCGGTGACTATCCAAGATGAAGACTGATATTATAGCATTGCTTTATCTCAGGAAGTGATCTAGTTTTGTTGGGTCATTGATGGGTGCTCGACCTCGACCCAAGGAAAAGAGGTTGGATCCGATAATGGGTAATTCCTATAATATATATGGTAGTAAATTGACCGAATTCTATCTTGGGGCTACCTTTCATGTGGATTGGAATGTATTGTAGTTTTAGCCTATAAGCCACTATTTTTTGGTTGCTTAAAGAAGTTGGAAGTGGTGAAGGCAAGGTACTACTGCACCACCTAAATCCCTAAAATATGATATGGCAGCAAGGCAGCATCCCTAAAAAAGATTATTGGATCTTAGGGCCACCTTCCATAGGTGTTGTTAATACGGTTAACTAGCAAGGGACTGATATATAACTCTTAGAAAATGTGGGACTTGATGTTTAGTATAGTTAAATAGCAATTGAATGCTGTCCCTAGGTATTGTTATATAAATTAGGTACAGCTAATTGCAATTGGTTTTACTCCATTGTATTAATATTTTATTTTTATTATTTTAATAAAAACCAATTAGTTATAGTTCGTATACTGTTATATTATAATATTATTGTATTGTTAGGTAAGTTAGGTATACTTTGCACTTTATGACATTAATAATAATTTTATGTATGTATATAATATGCATGACCTATTTACACAAGAGATCTATAATGGGGGATATCCTTGTTTCCCCCACCAAGTAGTATGTCGATGGCAATGTAACTATTATGACAACTATGATCCAAATTTAATGAGTTTGATTTAGTTGAAAAATCTTACAAAAGAGCTTAATTACCAAAAGATAGAGCAGTTGTACTATCTAGTCCTAAGGCAGTCTGTAGAAAAGGGACTAAAGTCTTAATATACTGATCAAGATATGCTTCATATGGCTATTTACAAGGAGGAGAGCAATGTAGTAGTTTATACAGAATATGAAATTGAGAAGATAGAATTAGATATATTAACGGCACAAACTGCACTTACATTTACCCAAGAATTTGATGAGGCAGCCAGTATCCAAGTGTGTGAACAAGGGCATGATCAGGGATAGTTGCAAAGGTAGGTGCAGTGGCAGGAGCAAGGGCACAAGGATTCAAGGATGTGCATGAACAAAATAGAATGCACAGTAGAAGACCTATGGATGAAGAAAAGTATCATATAACTAGTTCTTATAGTGATGGTAGTCTATCCTTAAGTGACTTCATAGATTCTAATGGAAAGAATGATGAGTTATTCGAAGAGTATGTTGATAATTTAATGGTTGATACAGATGTTTAGTGTCCTCCAGAAAGAGTTGCAGAAGAAAATGAGATAGTTGGAAAAGAGCTTAAGTTTGGTGATAGTGATGAGCTTAGAAGCATTGGTAGCTCATCTAAAGAGGAAGATGATAGCTATAGGTGAGCACAAATTCTCTACTATGCACCACATAGTGTGGTGCACAGCACGTATCATCCATTGTGCAATGGATAGCCACATGCGAATGCATGCCGCGCACGACCACATGCAGCTGTCCATCACACGATGGACGGTGCGCGTGATGCACCACACCATGCAGTGTATTGCATGCACAGTAAAGGATCGGACTCTGCTTTAGATTTCTAGAATTCAATAAGGATATGAATTTCTCCAAGCCTATTGATTTGAAGATGGAAATGCTATTTGCTTCATTTAATGTATTTAGGAAGGCTTTAAAGTAGTATGCTATACGACAAAAATTTGACTATATATTCAAGCAAAATGAAAAATTTAGAGTCACAACTTTATACAAGAAGAATCTCACTCTCCAAATTCTTGTTTTTTTTTTTGATTAATTTGTTGATGAGCTCTCTCGTATATGGTGAGAATGGAGGATCATACCATTGGAAAAATCTACATCCTCTTCTTTCATGCAATTAGGAAATTGAAAAAAAAGAGTGAGGAGTGGGAGATGAAAAATTAGTGAGAAATTAGAAAATCTATTACCTGATAGATGGAGCAACCAAAGAACCTTTGTCTAGAATTAGCTATGGTTCATGATATCCTCAGAGGTGCTCTCAATCCACAGTCACAATAGACCATGCAGTTTTGCCCAAAGAGTCATGGCTATTGCTAGTGCCTAAAGCCATTATGCTATAGGTTCCCTCTCTTTCTTCACTCTATCTTCCTTTCTACCACTCCACTCTATATTCTTCTTTCTGCGTCTACTCTATCGTCCTCCCTCTTCTTTACTCTCTATCATCCTCTTTACTATGTCCAATAGGGCATAAAAATTGAGTGAGAAAGGAAAGCAAGATAGTAGAAGATAGTCACATGAGAGCCATGTAACTATTCTTTCCCTCCCCTTCAATTTGCACCAAAACATGGGAGCATCTAGGAGGGGCATTTAATTATAGAATTTTATAAAAATTATGCTATAAGGTGACTTTCATGTGATAATGTTCTCTAATGAAGATAGATGGCTAGGCCACTTTGCAACG
Source organism: Cocos nucifera (assembly GCA_006176705.1). Classification (NCBI taxonomy): domain Eukaryota; kingdom Viridiplantae; phylum Streptophyta; class Magnoliopsida; order Arecales; family Arecaceae; genus Cocos; species Cocos nucifera. The sequence goes on from QRFJ01005184.1 coordinate 101,287, forward strand.
ATTTCAAAGATTTTGAGGTTTCATTAATATATTTTAAATTTTTGAAATCAATGTATAAATGGTCCAAACCTAGGGAGGTTAGCAACTAAACTATAACCGACCTAATTTCAATCAGTTCTCAACTTTTAAAATGCTAAGCAAATTGATTAATGTTGGACTGATTCGACCCAACCAAGTCAAGATTAGGTTGGTTGGTTATCCAAATTATTTAAAAACTAGCAAACAAAGTATTGCTTTGCTAAAAAAGTGTATTACAAGCAATTAAATGGCAACAAATTTCATATCTAAGGTATTGTAGATTTATCTTACAATATCAAAATGTCAAGAGCTAACTTACAATATTTAGTAAAGAGAAGAGAAAATTGAGTGATTATTGCCTAAATATTTAACTAATATACATAACAACAGTATCTCGAGGAGTGACAATAAAGTCACCTAAAACATCAAGTTGATATTTTTAGCATATTTAAATAGTAGTGCTCTAATCTTTTTCTATATGAATTTAATTACTTCTAGACACTACTCTTAATAATAGGAATGGCAACGAGTTGGGTATGGATCAAATCGGTCCATATGGATAGGATACATATAAATAATATAAAATTATTATAATTTTATAGGAGGATATATATTAAGATTATATTAGGTTGGAACAATGTATACTATTATCCATTTCTTATCTGAATTCACTTTGGATATTTTTTCTAAAATATATATCTACCTTGAGTTCTAATCGAGTTGGATAAAACTTGCTCTATTCGAATCAAGTACCCAATGAGTCGGCTAAAATTGCTATCCCTACTTAATAACTTTAACTAAATTTATAGTGGTACTACTCATAGATTTTGATATTTAGAGATGCTTTTGTAGAAGAAAAGAGAAAAAAAGCTGCATAAATACTTGCATACATATTCAAAAAAGAAAAGTGGCATATCTATCGTTATTGTGAATCATTGAAGAGTTCAGCATGTATAATGCACACTGACCATAATGAACTTCCTAAATCAAGCCTAATATATGATAGTCTTTAGAAAGTTTTCAGGTTCCGATATAGCCAACTCGGCTATTGCCACTGCTTCATTGTACACTCCTATTACTTTGAAATAAAAATAGGATGGTTCATCCTCCCTTTTCATCCAAAAAAAAAAATACATCCATTGGAATGAAAGAAAATAAGATTTTCAAGAATAGGATGGAAGATCAGCCATAGAATTCCACATGATAGATCCTATATGATTGGCTATATAAGATTCCAATTTGCTGTATTGTTAACTTTTTTATAAATATGAAATGCTTCATAAAAAATCAAATTATGTGTCAACTGCCATCAACCTTATAGAAAAGGATGAGAATTGGCCTTTGTAGAAGATGAATCTAATAGCCATATGACAATTATAATCGAATTCTTTTTTTAAATAAATATGTTGAAGCCCTCAATATCTGCATAGCATAAGCTAGGCCTCTCCTAAGCCGCATGTAAATCTCTTTTA
>QRFJ01005185.1:0-39563 GCA_006176705.1 Cocos nucifera
CAAGAGAATATTCAAAATTTTTTCTCTTAGATTGTATCAGATCAGGATGCTTCAATCTGATTCTCTATTTATTTTATAAAATTAATGAAAGGATTAATAAATCACAGTTCAAGTTTACTAACTAGCAGGTTAATTCCTTTACCTGTTGATGATCCTGTTTTGCAGCGGCAGGTCTCTGGAGTCAACCACGCAAGCGCCTGGCCTCTACGGTATCCACTCGGGCTGGATCTGAGATCCATCTATCTTCTCTATCACGCCTCCAAAAATCAGATCGATCTGATCTGGAGATCTTCAAAAAACTCTCTTTTGAAGATCTGAGGTCGTTTCTTCGCAGCAGCGCAGCCTTCTTGCTATTTGATCTCCTTTTATTGATCTAAATCGCACCAATCCAAATTCCAAAAACATTTTTGACGTGGAGAAGCAAGGGGAGATGAGAGTATGGCGTGAGAAAGGAGGAGAAGGCAAGCCTTGGTGCGTGGAAGATTGCTTCTTAGATGTTTTCTTATTATTTTTTCACGTTGGGCGCTGGATCTCTTATATAGACTAAGCGGTGATCCAATCAGCTTCCTCCCACCAATCAAACCCCTTGTTGAAATCAGATCTAAAAATCTGATTGGTGGGATTAGAATCCCCTGGATTCCATTTGGAGAGTGCCTGACCAGGTCAAACTGATTCTTAGAAGAACTCTATGGAATCCTAAAGAGGAGATGGAGTCCTGTCCACAAGGACTCCATAGGCCGCCTCTACTGGCTTCACGCCTCCTGGCGTGCGCCCATTCCTTGCCAGGTTTGCAGGGGACAAGCCCCCCAACAGCTCTCCAATAGGTGCATGCTGTGGCAAAAGTCAAAGTGACATGGTCAACGTTTGACCAGTCAAAGTAAGATTTTGGACCAAAGTCAAAGACCAAAAATGGGGTGACCAAAATGGCAGGTAATGTCTTACAAATAGAACCTTTCTGACTGGACAACCAGCCAGTACAGACCATAAGAAGACTTCTTTCGTTGGCAGCAAAACTCCTTTGGCTCAGACAGGACGACTTATGTTATGACAGCAATAAGAAGAACGGTTTAGGTTCATCGAGTGCTGCACGATTTCCTTGAACCTAATTGAACTCATTCAGATCAATTGAAACATGATCATTATGAATTTGATGATCACCAGATTCAAACCATGTTTGTGGACCAGTTAGGTTCAGTTCTGTATGTAATGGGATATTCATGATATTCTATCATACGACATCATCGAACTCCTTTCGAGGATCAGAACTCTTTCTGATTTCGAACAGTAGAATGAATCGATCAATCTAAAATTCATTCTATTGCTTCCCAAAATCCACGCAGTGACAGCCTGAGCAGTATATGGTGGCATACCATCAGAGCTGAATGCGAACCTCTTGGTGCAGCTACCGTGTGATTCAGATTCTTCTATCTTGAAGCCCCGATCAGATTAAGGGTTTAAGGTGAACTGTCAAAACCCTAGATCTCTGTCATATGATGTAATCTTTGATTCGAGTCCAATGTGAAAATCTAATAGAAAACTCTTTCTATTATTTCACTCTGCCATGGCCATGGGCTTCAGGATTGATTCTCCATGATCATCATGAGGGTACTCTCTACACGAGGTAAGTAGATCCATCTTGATTGCATCCAGTTACCTACAATGAACATAGTCATAGCCCAAACATCACCTCAGGTTCCATATGGCTAGAGACCGAGTAAGGTGTAAGTCAAAACTATACACCCTCAAGGTGAACTGCCGATGCATCTACAGGTCAAGAAAAACCAGACACACTACTGCAGATCGAGTCAGCATTGACGAGAAGAGTGGACTCCTAATGACTACTCGAGAGTGGCACGCTCATGCCCTCGTTCTCTACGAGTACCTGTACTCTCGGCATCCGGTTTCTCCACACCGGTAGACTCAAGATCATCTACTAAAGGAGAAGCGACGTACACCAACCTTCCGGATACATCACCATCTCGTTTGATGATTCTTTGGTCGCGGAGCATTATATGAGTTAATAATGATTATTCATGTTTAAAATTGTTCAACTCTGAAATGAATTATCATTCATTACTCAAAGGATGTATCACAGACACAATACACTATGTGTGATAGAAAATAACCATTTATAAATGATAGTCAAAATTACAATGTTTCCCCTGAAGTGATATTACAAGGTCAGCCAATTCTGGCTTTAGGGACATATATCTAACAATCTCCCACTTGCCTAAAGCCAATTGGCTACAAGTGCTAAGTCCCAATCTTTCTCAAGTGGGCTTCGATCTTACTGCTGTGGCCTCAAACGTTTTGTCAAGTGGTCTGCACAGTATCGTGGAGTGACTCTCTTGACCTCAACGTAACCTTTTTCAAGGTATCGCGGATATGAGTGTTATCGCCGCTCACTGTGTTGGATTTTCTGGTGAGGACCTCGGCTCCCTTGGCAAGGGCTATTGGCGCCATGTTGTTGTACGCAGTAAAGAGGATGATCTGACTGGCATACTCCAAATTTCGGCAGCAAAACTTCTAGTACCAGAATGCTTTCCTTGCAGCCTCTGATGCAGCTATATATTCTGCCTTCAGGTGGAAATCTGCTAATCACAGTTTGCGTGTGGACTCTTCCAGCTGACAGCATCCACCCATTGCACACAAAACAGACTGCAGATGTCGACTTTCGATATCGTTTATTTTTATTCGGACATGAAAAAAGGGGTTTTTCCCGAAAGGTTTTTTTTGTCTTTTTGTGTTTTAAATTCCGGTGTGAGCGATGTGTGTGTGTTGTGTGTGTGTGGCGGTGTGGATTACCAAAAGACCAACATCATATCCTTAGTTCTTCTCAAGTACTTAAGGATACATTTCACAGAAGTCCAGTGTTCTTCACCTGGATTTGACTGATATCTGCTTGTGACACTCACAGCATGGGCTATATCAGGTCGTGTACATAGCATGGCATACATGAGGCTCCCTATTGCAGAAGCATAAGGGATCTTGCTCATGCGTTCTATTTCCTCAGGTGTGCTGGGCACATCTTCTTGGAAAGATGAATACCATGTCTGAAGGGTATTAATCCCCTCTTAGAGTTTTCCATACTAAACCTCTTTAGTACTTCCTCTATGTACATCTTCTGTGAAAGTCCTAGCATCCTATTCGGTCTATCCCTATAGACCTTAATTCCTAGAATAAAGGATGCTTCACCTAGGTCTTTCATGGAGAATTCCTTGGACAACCACATCTTGACTGATGTCAACATGGGAATATCATTCCCAATAAGGAGGATGTCATCCACGTACAATACGAGGAAGACAACAGCGCTCCACTGACCCTTTTGAAAACACATGGTTCCTCTTCATTTTTGATGAAACCAAACTTTTTGATCACATCATTGAAACGAGTGTTCCAGCTCCGAGATGCTTGCTTAAGTCCATATATGGACCTTTGCAGCTTGCAAACCTTGTGATCAGTATCACTGGATGTGAAACCTAGCGGCTGTTCCATATAGATATCTTCCTCAAGATATCCATTTAGGAATGCCGTTTTCACGTCCATTTGCTATATTTCATAATCGAAATAGGCTGCAACAGCAAGCAATGTGCGGATGGATTTTAGCATAGCTACCGGGGAAAAGGTATCCTGATAGTCAATGCCTTCACGTTGACTATAACCTTTTGCCACCAGTCTAGCCTTGAATGTCTCCACATTCCCATCTGCACCAATCTTTCTCTTGAAGATCCATTTACACCCAATAGGTACTATACCTTCTGGTGGATCTACCAAGGTCCAGACTTGGTTTGAGTGCATCGAGTCGATTTCTGACTTCATTGCCTCAAGCCATTTCTCGGAGTCGATATCTGATATCGCCTCGTTGTAGGTTTTGGGATCATCACCATGAGCACCATTACCTATGAGGAACATTTTCCTCTACTCCTCTGAAATAATACCTAAGTATCTTTCAGGGGGACGGAAAACTCTTTCCGATCTACGAGGTGGAGGAGGTAGTGTTCTTATTGGCTCAACCTGATTTGGTTCCACTTGGTCCTTAGCTCGTTGTACTTGTGAGACTTTCTCATCAAGCTTGATCTATTTTCCAATGCCGCTATCTTGAATAAACTATTTTTCAAGAAAGATGGCATGTCGACTCACAATCACATTGTGGTCTTCTGGAATGTAGAAATAGTATCCTAATGACTCTTTAGGATATCCTATGAATCGAGCTCTGAAAGGACCTAAACTCTAACTTGTCCGCTTGTTGTCTTTTGACATGAGCCGGACAACCCCAAATTCTGAGATGACTCAGACTTGGTTTCTTACCGTGCCATATCTCATACGGTGTGGTAGGAACGGTTTTAGAGGGAACCCTATTCAGTAGATAGATTGAAGTTAACAATGAGTGTCCCCAAAGAAATCAGGGAGGTCTGTGAAGCTCATCATGGATCGAACCATATCCAATAGAGTCCGATTTCTCCATTCTGAAACCCCGTTGAGTTGAGGTGTTCCTGGTGGAGTCCATTGAGAGACTATGCCATTTTCCTTTAGATAGTCTAGGAATTCCCGGCTAAGGTATTCACCTCCTCGATCTGATCGAAGAACCTTAATGGGTTTTCCAGTTTGTTTTTCTACTTCATGTCTGAATTCTTTGAACTTTTCAAAAGCTTCAGACTTGTGTCTCATAAGATACACATACCCATACCTAGACAGATCATCGGTAAAGGTAATGAATGAAGTAGACAAAATTGCCTCTAGCCGGCACATCAAATGGGCCGCACACATCAGTATGTACTAGGGCAAGGAGATCTGTGGCCCTCTCCCCATGTCCAACAAAAGGGAGTTTAGTCATTTTGCCTTGAAGACAAGATTCACAAGTTGGATATGACTCGGAAAGTCAATGGACTCAATAGCCCATTTTTCTCCAATTTGTTGATCCTATCTTCTGCTATATGACCTAATCTCAGGTGCCATAGATATCTGTCGTTTGGACTATCCCTAGGTCGTTTGGCATTCACGTTTTGCTCGATAGTTAGAATAGGTACATCAATATGTAGCTGATAAAGACCATTAATAAGGAAACCATTTGCAATTTTATTTCTTTCATAAAGAATGTTACAATGGTCCTTAAAGAAGGTAATCACATAGCCTTCTTGTGCTAAGCATGAAACAGAAAATCAAATTCCTGCTAGCTGCAGGCACATAATAACAGTCTTTCAAAACTAAGTCTAAACCAGATGGTAATCGAAGAGGGTATGTTCCCACGGCTACTGCAGCAACTCTTGCTCCATTACCGATGCGTAGGATCATGTCTCCATCCCTCAGCCTCCTGCTATCCTCAAGACCCTGCATAGGAAGTGCACAGATGAGCACTAGAACCAGAGTCAAGCACCCAACTGGATGCAGAAGAAACCGTAAGGTTAGACTCAATAACGAGCATACCTCCAGAAGGACCTTCCTTCTTGTTCTTCAGGGTGGCCAGGTAAGTAGGGCAGTTCCGCTTCCAATGGCCGTCGCTGTTGCAATGGAAACACTTTCCTTTGCCATCGGCCTTCTTCTTCGGCTTCTGCCTTCTTCTTCTTTGATCCTTCCACCTTTTGCTTTTTCACAGACTTCTTTTTCTTTCCATAAGACTTTCTTTTGGAAGAAGTCCATTCCATAGCAAGAACTGAGCCTTTAGAACCTTTCATAGAAAGCTCAGCGGTGAACCAGCATATTCATTAATTCGGCCAAGGAATTTTGAAGTTTATGCATGTGGTAATTCATGATGAATTGCCCATATGCATCAGTCAAGGATTGCAGAATAATATCATTCTGCAGATCCAAGTCTAACTTCACACCGAGCTTCTCAAGCTCTTCCATGTCCTTGATCATTGTCAGACAGTGATCTTGGACTGACTGCCCATCACGCATCTTAGCCTTAAAAAGTCGTTTCGTGACTTGATATTTGGCTGCGCGACTCTGTTCACCAAACATCTCCTGCAGGTGAGCCAACATTTGGCGAGCAGTCCCGATATCTTCATGTTGGCGCTGGAGCTCATCAGACATCGAGCCCAACATGTAATATCTGGCCTTATTATCTTCGTCAATCCATTTTTCCAGAGACGCTCTCTGTTCAGTGGATGGACGAGGCTGGTAAGGTGGGAGGGTCCTGGTCCAAAACATGGGTTAACTTCTCGGAACCCAAAACAATTTTGTAGTTCCTGAGCCAATCTTTATAATTGGGTCCAGTCAGTCTATGTGTGTCCAGGATACGTGCCAATGGGTTGGACGCAGACATTTTCCTGTAGAGAGTCAAAGATTCTAGTTAGATACTGTAATTATTGACTTGACCAATTTATTTAGGGAATTTTATTTTTAAACAAATTAGCTCCCACTATTTTCTCGGATCCCTACACTCCCTCTGTAGAGATGCGAAAATCTCCATGATTAATGATTTCTAGTGGGTGGTGCGGTCTCACCAACTGACTCATCACCTCACCTAACAGTTATTGGTGATGGGTTAGCCAATGAGTGAACAACTCTTGTTCAATGATTCTCTAATCATGGTGCACCCAAACTTGGTCTCTAATTCATGAATCTCACCGTATCCAGGAATATTGATCCACTCCTTAGTTAAGTCAGACCCACCATTTGCATAGACTGGGTTCCTAATTGAGTCTCTCACCGTATCCGGAAATATTGAGCCCAACTCATCCTCCAGCCCATAGCATCCAATGCCTAATAGACATGGTTGCATCTTCCCGGTGCAACTGAGCCACTGTATCCAGCCGAGAACAATCAACCCCGGGAAGGGCCCGCACATCTACAATGGTGGAAGACCTCAGACTTAATCTTTTCTTAGGGAGAATTGATTCAGGTCTCATTAAACTAGACTTGGCTTAGTCATAACAATTATGACTAACCTAGTGGCATGGGTTAGCTCGGATTATTGACCACCTCAGATCAGAACTGTGTCAACAGATATGGCCAGGTAAGTGAGACCGGTGGAAGGAATATGCCATTAACTCGTACAAGAACGCATTCAGGTCGAGTAGCTTCCAATTAAAAACCAGTCGGTCGTATGTGCCAAACTTACCTTAGACACCAAATTATTGAGTCCAGAACCAATTGGGTTAGCCTACAATCCAGACTCTAACCTCTGAGCCTAATTAGGTCTTGCTTGATCGTGACTCGATCTTGACCCAGACTTAATCCTATTAGGCTGGTCAATTTAAGCATTGTTGATCCCATCTAACCAACTCTTGATTCGGTTTGATCAACCGCTTAGACCTAATTGAGCTACCCAAGCCCGAACCCAGTATTATGAATATGTCTTAGATCTGAAAATTCTCAATTTTAGACCTAATTAATATTCCATAAACTTAATTCTTAATTAAGTAGGGTTCATAAACAAAATATGCACAATAAATCCTAGGGTTTCAGGATCTAGGGTTTTGCAGAAAGTAAGTTTTGGATTTCTGATTAAGGACGAACACGCAGCACCCCTACACATCATAAGAACACCCCATCGAATGGGAAGGAGAGGGCCTTTAAACCCTTCTTCATTCTTATGACCGGACGGCCAAGAGGAACGCCTTAATCAGGAACATGTCAATAATACTACAAAACAGTTTTAGATCTATATCATATATATCTCATATACAAATTAGATCTAATCATGGCATATTTTGCATACATCTCATGTATCAAATCATGCATATTTTCAGATCTAAATTATCTCATAATAATCTAAAAAATTAGATTTAAATTGATCTAATCAAAATAAATTCTAATCTAGACAATTATGTAGAACTATTCTACAACTAGTCTAGACATGCATCAATCATATCTCATATGATATTTAAAATTAAATAATTTTTATTTGCTATTTTTTAGATGTTATTATAACAATTATAATATCAAAAAATAGTAAATAAATAGATCTAAAATATGATTTAATCAGATTAAATCAAAACATGCAAGACTATTCTATAGAACTATTCTATTTTAGAACTAGTCATGCATATTTTCTAATCTTAGATCCAAATCATTTAATTTTAATTTTTTCTGATTTCAGATCTGATCACATCTCATGTGACATCTGAAATCACTTATTTTCTAATTAAAATAAATTTAAAATCAGATCTAAACACTTTTAGAACCATTGGCTCTGATACCAGTTGAAGGGAAAATCCTGATTTTTCCCGGTCCAGGTTCGTTCAGATCTGATCAGATCAAGAGATATATTTCAAAAATTTTCTCTTTGATCTAATCAGATCTTGATATGTTTTAGATCTAATTCTTATTATTTTAATAAATAAAATAAAATAAAAGATAAATTAAATCAAATTTAATTTACCTTGATTTGGGTAATCCTATTACCCTGTTGATGATCCTGATAAGCAGCGGAAGGTTCTGGATCTAGCCACGCAAGCGCCTGGCCTCTACCGGTATCCACTCGGGGCTGGATCTGGAGATCCTCTTCTTCTCTATCACACCTCCAAAAATCAGATCTGGATCTGATCTGGAGGATCTTCAAAACTCTTTTGAAGATCAGCAGTCGTCCTTTTGCAGCAGCGCAGCCTTCTTGCTTTTGATCGCCTTTCTTTGATCTGAATCGCACCAACCAAATCCAAAACTCGTTGGAGAGAGCAAGGGGAGAGGAGATGGGCATGGAGAAGAGGGGAGAGGCAGCCTTGGGGCGGGGCCTTGGGGCATGGAATTCTTCTTGATTACTTTGATTAGTTGGGCGCAGGGTCTTATTTATAGACTATGCGTGATCCAACTCCTCTTCTTCCCAACCAATCACAACCCTTTGTGAAATCAGATCTAAATCTGATTGGTGGGAATAGAGTCCCCTGGATTCCTCCTTAGAGGGCCTAAGACCAGTCAAAGTTGGTTCTTAGGAGAACTCTAATTGGAATCCAAAAAGGAGATGGAGTCCTTGTCCAACAAGGACTCCTAGGCGCCTCCAACTTGGGCACACGCCACCCTTGGCGTGCGCCCTCCTCCTTGCCAGGTTCTGGCAGGGGGACAAGCCCCCACCAGCTCTCCAATAGGTGCATGACATGTGGTCAAAAGTCAAAGTGTCAATGGTCAACGTTTGACCAGTCAAAGGTAGACTTTTGACCAAAGTCAAAGAACAAGAAATGGCAGGTGACCAAAAATGGCAGGTAATGTCTTACAAAATAAGACAACCTTTTCTGACTTGGACAACCTCCAGTCAGACCATATGAAGGCCTCTGATTGAGCACAAACTCCTTTGGCTCAGTCAGGACAACTTATTTATGATAGCAAAAGAAGAACGTTAGGTTCAATCGAGTGCTAGCACGATTTCCTTGAACCTAATTGAATCTCATTCAGATCAATTGAACTAGATCAGTTCAATTGATGATCACCAGATTCAAACCCTTATTTGTGTGACCCAGTTAGGTTCAGTTCTGTATGGTAATGGGATATGTCATGATCTCTATCATCGACATCATCGAAACTCCTTTCGATGGATCAGAACTCTTCTGATTCGAACAGCTAGAATGATCGATCATCTAAATCATTCTAATTGCTCCCAAAATCCACCAGTGACACCTAGCAGTATATGGTGGCAACCCATCAGAGCTGAATGCGAACCTCTTGGTGCAGCTACCTGTGTGATTAAGTTCTTCTATCTTGAGCCCCGATCAGATTAGGGTTAAGGTGAACTCGTCAAACCCTAGTCTCTGTCATATGATGTAATCATTCGATTCGAGTCCAATGTGAAAATCTAAATAGAAACTCTTTCTATTATTTCACTCTACCATGGCCATGGGCTTCTGGACTTGATTCTCATGATCATCATAGGGCTGCTCCTCTACCACCGAGGTAGATAGATTCCATCTTGATGCAATCCAGTTCCTACAATGAACATGCTATAGCCAACATACACCTCAGGGTTCCATATGGCTAGGAGACCGAGTAATGGTGTAGTCAAACTATAACACCCTCAAGGTGAACTGCCGATGCACCTCAGGTCAAAGAACCAGACACACTACTGCAGCATCGAGTCAGTCATTGACGAGAAGGTAGACTCCCTAATGACTACTCGAGGTGGTCACGCTCAGTGCCCTCGTTCTCTAACGAGTACCTGTACTCTCGCTCCGGTGTCTCCACACCGTAGACTCAAGACTCATCTACTAAAGAGAAGCGATTGTACACCAACCTTCCGGATCAATCACCATCCTCGTGATGATCCTATGGTCGGGAGCATTTTATGAGTTAATAATGATTATTCATGTCTTAAATTTTCAACTCTTGAAAATATGAATTATCATTACCATTAACTCAAAGGATGTATCACAGACACTAAATACACATATGTGATAGAAAATAACCCATTTTATTGATTATAGTCAAAATTACAATTTTGCCCCTAGAAGTGTATTACAAGTGTCAGCCAATTCTGGCTTCTAGGGCACATATATTAACAATAGACCTATTGGGGTGTAAATGTTATCTTTCATAGAGAATTAGGATACTATTTTACATTCTGATCCACAAGTGATTGTGAGTCGATTGCCACATCTTTCTGAAAAAACAGTTTTATTCAATAGTAGCATTGGAAAGCAGATAAACTTGATGAGAAAGTCTCACAAGCAGAAAGAGCTAAGGACCAAGTGGAACCAAATCAGTTGAGCCAATAAGAACACTACCTCCTCCACCTCGTAGATCGGAAAGAGTTTCCCGTCCCCTGAAAGATACTTAGGTATTATTTCAGAGGACGTAGAGGAAATGTTCCTCGTAGGTAATGGTGCTCATGGTGATGATCCCAAAACCTACAACGAGGCGATATCAGATATCGACTCCGAGAAATGGCTTGAGGCAATGAAGTCAGAGATCGATCTCATCACTCAAACCAAGTCTGGACCTTGGTAGATCCACCAGAAGGTATAGTACCTATTGATGTAGATGGATCTTCAAGAGAAAGATTGGTGCAGATGGGAATGTAGAGACATTCAAGGCTAGACTAGTGGCAAAAGGTTATAGTCAACGTGAAGGCATTGACTATCAGGATACCTTTTCCCCGGTAGCTATGCTAAATCCATCCGCACATTGCTTGCTGTTGCAGCCTATTTCGATTATGAAATATGGCAAATGGACGTGAAAACGGCATTCCTAAATGGATATCTTGAGGAAGATATCTATATGGAACAGCCACTAGGTTTCACATCCAGTGATACTGATCACAAGTTTGCAAGCTGCAAAAGGTCCATATATGGCTTAAGCAAGCGTCTCGGAGCTGGAACACTCGTTTAATGATGTGATCAAAAAGTTTGGTTTCATCAAAAACGAAGAGGAACCATGTGTTTTCAAAAGGGTCAGTGGGAGCGCTGTTGTCTTCCTCGTATTGTACGTGGATGACATCCTCCTTATTGGGAATGATATTTCCATGTTGACATCAGTCAAGATGTGGTTGTCTAAGGAATTCTCCATGAAAGACCTAGGTGAAGCATCCTTTATTCTAGGAATTAAGGTCTATAGGATAGACCGAATAGGATGCTAGGAACTTTCACAGAAGATGTACATAGAGGAAAGTACTAAAGAGGTTTAGTATGGAAAACTCTAAGAGGGGATTAATACCCTTCAGACATGGTATTCATCTTTCCAAGAAGATGTGCCCCAGCACACCTGAGGAAATAGAACGCATGAGCAAGATCCCTTATGCTTCTGCAATAGGGAGCCTCATGTATGCCATGCTATGTACACGACCTGATATAGCCCATGCTGTGAGTGTCACAAGCATATCAGTCAAATCCAGGTGAAGAACACTGGACTTCTGTGAAATGTATCCTTAATACTTGAGAAGAACTAAGGATATGATATTGGGTTTTTGTAATGGAGAACTCTAGTCCAGGGATACACAGACTCGGACTTCATGTCTGATATAGATGATCGAAAGTCGACATCTGGCAGACTGTTGTGCTGGAGAGTTTCCAAGCAAATGCGATATCATTCTCATCCGCGATTACCTTGAGAAAGGTTACGTTGAGGTCAAGAGAGTCGACTCCGCAGATAATGTGGCAGACCCACTGACAAAGCCGTTGGGCCAGCAGAAGATCGAAGCCCACCTTGAGAAGATGGGACTTAGACTTGTAGCCAATTGGCTTTAGGTCAAGTGGGAGATTGTTAGATATATGTGCCCTAGAAGCCAGAATTGGCTGACACTTGTAATACACTTCTAGGGGCAAAATTGTAATTTTGACTATAATTAATAAATGGGTTATTTTCTATCACACATGTGTATTTAGTGTCTGTGATACATCCTTTGAGTTAATGGTAATGATAATTCATATTTCAAGAGTTGAAAATTTAAGACATGAATAATCATTATTAACTCATAAATAGCTCCCGACCATAGGATCATCACGAGGATGGTGATTGATCCGGAAGGTTGGTGTACGATCGCTTCTCTTTAGTAGATGAGTCTTGAGTCTACGGTGTGGAGACACCGGAGCGAGAGTACAGGTACTCGTTAGAGAACGAGGGCACTGAGCGTGACCACCTCGAGTAGTCATTAGGGAGTCTACCTTCTCGTCAATGACTGACTCGATGCTGCAGTAGTGTGTCTGGTTCTTGATCTGAGATGCATCGGCAGTTCACCTGAGGGTGTTATAGTTTGACTTAACCATTACTCGGTCTCCTAGCCATATGGAACCCTGAGGTGTATGTTGGCTATGGCATGTTCATTGTAGGAACTGGATTGCATCAAGATGGGATCTATCTACCTCGGTGGTAGAGGAGTAGCCCTATGATGATCATGAGAATCAAGTCCTGAAGCCCATGGCCATGGCAGAGTGAAATAATAGAAAGAGTTTCTATTTAGATTTTCACATTGGACTCGAATCAAATGATTACATCATATGACAGAGACTAGGGTTTTGACGAGTTCACCTTAACCCTAATCTGATCGGGGCTCAAGATAGAAGAACTGAATCACACAGGTAGCTGCACCAAGAGAGTTCGCATTCAGCTCTGATGGATGGATTGCCACCATATACTGCTAGGCTGTCACTGGTGGATTTTGGGAGCAATTAGAATGATTTTAGATGATCGATCATTCTAGCTGTTCGAATCAGAAGAGTTCTGATCCATCGAAAGGAGTTTCGATGATGTCTATGATAGAGAGATCATGACATATCCCATTACCATACAGAACTGAACCTAACTGGGTCACACAAACAAGGGTTTGAATCTGGTGATCATCAATTAAACTGATCTAGTTCAATTGATCTGAATGAGATTCAATTAGGTTCAAGGAAATCGTGCTAGCACTCGATTGAACCTAAACGTTCTTTCTTTTGCTATCATAAATAAGTCGTCCTGTCTGAGCCAAAGGAGTTTGTGCTCAAACAGAAGTCTTCTTATGGTCTGACTGGAGGTTGTCCAAGTCAGAATAGGTTGTCTTATTTGTAAGACATAACCTGCCAATTTTGGTCACCTGCCATTTCTTGGTCTTTGACTTTGGTCAAAAGTCTACCTTTGACTGGTCAAACGTTGACCATTCACCCTTTGACTTTTGACCACATGTCATGCACCTATTGGAGAGCTGGTGGGGGCTTGTCCCCCTGCCAGAACCTGGCAAGGAGATGGGCGCACGCCAAGGGAGGCGTGAGCCCAGTAAGAGGCGGCATGGAGTCCTTGTGGACAAGGACTCCATCTCCCTTTAGGATTCCAATGAGAGTTCTTCTAAGAATCCAGTTTGACTGGTCCATAGGCACTCTCCAAGTAGGAATCCAGGGGACTCTAATCCCACCAATCAGATTTAGATCTGATTTCACAAAGGGTTGTGATTGGTTGGGAGGAAGATGACTTGGATCACGCTTAGTCTATATAAGAGATCCAGCGCCCAAGTGAAAAAATAATCAAGAAATAATTAAGAAGCAATCTTCCCACGCCCCAAGGCTGCCTCTCTCCCCTTTCTCCATGCCATACTCTCTTCTCCCCTTGCTCTCCACGTCCAAAAGTGTTTTGGATTTGGATTGGTGCGATTTAGATCAAGAAAAGGAGATCAAAAGCAAGAAGGCTGCGCTGCTGCGAAGAGCGACTGCAGATCTTCAAAAGGAGTTTTGAAGATCCTCCAGATCAGATCCAGATCTGATTTTTGGAGGCGTGATAGAGAAGAAGAGGATCTCTAGATCCAGCCCGAGTGGATACCGGTAGAGGCCAGGCGCTTGCGTGGCTTGATCCAGAACCTTCCGCTGCAAACAGGATCATCAACAGGGTAATAGGATTACCCTATTCAGGTAAATTGAATGTGATTTAATTTATCCTTTTCATTTAATTTTTATTAAATAAATAAGAATCAGATCTGAAGCATCCCTGATCTGATACAGATCTAAGAGAAAAAATTTTGAAATATATCTCTTGATCTGATCAGATCTGAACGAACCTGGTCAGGGAAATCAGGATTTCCCTTCAACATTATGCTGGCTATGATGAGCGATGAGTTTAGTCGTAGATTTGAGATGGCTTAGCCAAAGGACATGCTTCAAATGATGGAGGATTCTTTTGGCACATCCGATGAAGTTGAGAGGCACAAGACTAGTTGTGCCATCTTCAATACTAGAATGCAGGATGGAGCCTCTATCACTGATCATGTACTGTACATGATCGAGCTGATAGAGCGCTTGAGCAAGCTCGGCTTTTTCTTACACAAACAGCTTAGGAAAGATGCAATACTAAACAAGTCTTATCTCCCATTCCTTACACATTATAGAATGTCAAAGCTTGAAGTTGACTACCACGGGTTACTGGGGTTACATTAGAACTTTGAGAAGGATCACCAACTCTACAAAGAGTCGGTGAACTTAGTGGGAGGTTCATCTTCTCATTCTCGATCCTTTGGAAAAGGGAAGAAGAACAAGAAGAAGAAAGCTAAGAAGGTGCAAGTTCAGGCTACAACATCTGTGCAGGACAAAACTAGAAAAATCAAGCCCAATAAGAGTCAAGCTGAATGCTTCTTTTGCAAAAAATGAAAGCACTTGAAGAGGAACTATCCTCAATACATTGCCCCCTGGACCCGAACAAGCAGAGGAAGAAGCAAGTTGTTGCTGGGCAAAATATTTATATGATAACTTCTTGCAATTTCTCTATTTATGATATTACTGATTGGGTATTGGATACCAGTAGCTCTTATCATATTTGCAATTTGTTGCATGGGTTGTAGGTCAGCAGAAGATTCAAGCAAGGTGAAAGATTTCTGAACATTGGAGATAGAAGACCAATTCTAGTTCTAGCTTTAGAAATTTTGAAACTTGTATTTGAATCTCATACCGTTGTTCTCAGTAATTATCATTTCTGTCCTAATTTTATTTTAAATATCATTTTTGTAGGCCTTTTGGCCATGAACAATTATGAAATTTTAATAAAGAAACGAGTTTGTAATGTCATTATGAATGATATTACTGCTTTCTAGCAAGAGGACAAGCCCCTATCTGCTCTTCTATGGGTGCATGACACATGGGCAGATGTCTAAGTGTCAAAGGTCAATGTTTGACTAAAGTCAAAAGACAAGAATTAGCAGGTGATGAAAAATGGTAGGTGTTGTCTCAAATTTATCTCATAAATTAAGATAATTCTTTTCTGATCTGGACAAGCTCCAGTCAAACCAAGTAAAGGTACCTAAGTGAGCACAAATACATTTGGATCAGTCGAGACAACTTTTAATGATAGTAGAAGAAGAACGTTAGGCTCAATCGTATGCTAGTATGATTTTCTTGAACCTAATTGAATATTATTCAAATCAATTAAACTGGATTAGTTTAATTGATGATTTTCAGATCCAAACCCTTGTTTGTGTGACCTAGTTAGGTTCAGTTCTATATGATAATGGGATATGTCATGATCTCTATCATTGACATCATCGAAACACCTTCCGATGGATCAGAACATATTCTGATTCATACAACTAGAATGATCGATCATCCAAATCATTCTAATTGCTCCCAAAATTCACTAGTGACACCTAGCAGTATATGGTGGCAACCCATCAGAACTGAAAATGAACCTCTCAGTGCAGCTACCTATGTGATTAAGTTCTTCTATCCTGAGCTCCGATCAGATTAGGGTTAAGGTGAACTCGTCAAACCCTAAATTCCATCATATGATTTAATCATTCGATTCAAGTCTGATATGAAAACCTTAATAAAAACTCTTTCTATTATTTCACTCTACCATGGCTATGGGCTTAAGGGCTTGATTCTCATGATCATCATAGTGCTGCTCCTCATCCACGGAGGTAGATAGATTCTCTCTTGGTGCAATCCAATTCCTACAATGAACATGCTATAGCCAACATACACCTCAGGGTTCCGAATGGCTAGGAGACCAAGTCATAGTGTAGTCAAACTATAACACCCTCAAGGTGAACTACCGATGCACCTCAGATCAAAGAACTAGAAACACCACTGCAGCTTTGAGCCAGTCATTGACGAGAAGGTAGACTTCCTTATGACTGCTCGAGGTGGTCATGCTCAGTACCCTCGTTCTCTAACAAGTACTTGTACTCTCACTCTGGTGTCTCTACACCATAGACTCAAAACTCATCTACTGTAAAGAAGTGATTATACACCAACCTTCTGGATCAATCACCATCCTCATGATGATCCTACGGTTGGGAGCATTTAATGAGTTAATAATGAAAATTCTTTTATTAAATTTTCAACTCTTAAAAATAAGAATTAACATTACCATTAACTCATGGGATGTATCACAGACACTAAATACACATTTATGATAGAAAATAATTCATTTTATTATTTATAGTTAAAATTATAATTTTATCCTTAGAAGTGTATGATAAGTGTCAGCTAATTCTGATTTCTAGGGCACACATATCTAACACTTTCGACACTCCCCGACCCTTAGCAGTTGACCTTCTTCGATCGTGAGTCTTTCGTACTTCTCCTTCAGCCGGACTTCTCCATCCCAGGTAGGCACCTTCCAATATTCCTCCTACCGACCTTGTTCGATCACGAGTCTTCCGAACTTCTCCTTCGGTCGGACTTCTCCATCCTAGGCAGGCTCCTTCCGACGTTCCTCCAACTGATCTTCCCCGATCATGAGTCTTTAGAACTTCTCCTTCAGCTAGACTTCTCCATCAGTTAGACTTCTTCCAGATTTCACTGTCAACCGAACTTCTCCATCAGTCGAACTTCATCTAAATCCTTCCAGCAGACCTCCTTTTGGATTTCTCCAGTGGACTTCCTTTAGTATTTCTCTAGTGTACTTCCAAACCCCTTCTGGCCAAACTCCATGCAGTCTCTTGGAAGGGCCTCCATGCCTATGCGGATCCAGTAATCCGCACAGCATGAACCCACTTACGCACAGACGATCCTAAAGGAGTTCGAAGTCCTCTAAAATTAATGAAACTTGAAGCTCTTCGCGCCAAGCGCCTACCTCCTCCGAAGTTCAACTATTAAATCTTAATAGATTGGCACATCATGACAATAGATACCACCCTCCATAACAAACTCCACATGGCCCCAAATGGCCCACTACTCGGTAGTTACGACTGTCACCATCAGTTTGTTACAGGCTCTATCTATAAAAGGAACCCTTTAGATATATTTTTCTTGGGCCCTCTTCTCTCTCTCGACACTCTGCCACTTTCTTTCCTGAGTACTCTATTTCTATTGGCCGAAAGAGCTAACTTAATCATTAGAGGGTCTTATCAGAGCCATCACCCCTGACTCTGGATGAGACTTATTTTGTAGGTCACCGACGGCGGCCTCATCTTCTCTGACTCTAGCCTCGAATCTGGCATCAACCAAATTTTGCACCAACAAAGAGCTATCTTAGCTCACCCCCACTGTTTGCCAAGCTTGAACCTAGAGAAGAATTATTTCTGTACCTTACCGTATCTCCTATAGCTGTTGGAGCTGTACTGGTCAGAGAAAAGCAAAAATTCAAAAGTCAAATTATTATATAAGCAGAGGTTTGAGGGATGCAGAAACAAGGTATACCAAATTAGAAAAACTAATCTATGCCTTATTGATTATAGCCAGGAAGCTCCGACCATACTTCCAGGGGCACATTATTACTCTCTTCACTAATAATCCATCAAGATGGTTCTTCATCAATCTGATACCTCTAGTAGAGTGGCAAAGTAGGCAATTGAGCTGATCAAATTTGACATCCATTTCTGACCTCGACCATCCATTAAAGCTTAAATTCTAGTCGATTTTATAATGGAGTGCACTATTCTGGACGAGACTGAACCAGAGCATCAAGAAGCTTTTATTCGTGGCTCCTTAGAAGAGAAGGATGATTTTCCTAAAAACTTTTGGGCACTGTATGTAGATGGTTCATCCAATGCTTTCAGAGAATGTGCGGATCTGATTCTCATCAATCCAGAAGGAGTTGTGGTGGAGTGCACATTAAGCTTTGATTTTCCTGCCACTAGCAATGGAGCGGAGTATGAAGCCCTACTTACAGGACTGAGGATAGCCAAGGAGTTGGGAGTGCAATATTTGAAGGTCTATAGTGATTCTTAGCTAGTGGAGGAACAAGTTAATAACTCCTTTGAAGCTCAAGAGGAATGTATGAAAAAGTACTTTGAAAAGGTGAAAAGCTTAAGTTCGGCCTTTGATAATTTTGACATTCAGTAGATTCCCAAGGTGGAGAATACCAGAGCCGACCTCCTCTCTAAGCTGGCCATCTTTTGTAATGATCGATTCATTGGAGATTAGAAGATCTGAAATTAACACCCAAAACTTCTAACCAGAAGGAGGCATCAGCCCTGATGAATAAACACTAAGAGAAGGATGAACGACAAATTAAGAGAGAGAGAGGAGTAGGGTTTTCAAGAAGAAAAGGAATTTCTATTCTCTTCTTGTTAAAAACATTACATATACAAAGTATATATAAATGTCCTGAGTCAACATGACTTCGTCCTAAAAAACTTTCCTAGGCCAACCCATATAAGAAAGCAATCACGCAAGCTCGTGACTTACATGCTCTCATCCCTAGGACTAAAGACCCAGTCCTATACATAAATTAGCCACCTTAAGACCTCTCAACTTAGGCCTTAAGACTCCTTGGATTAGATTCAATCCAAGACCAAATAAGAAAACTCATTCTCATCTATTTGCCTGTTCAAGCTAGCTCGACGAACACTCGAGCCAGCTCAGCTGCTTGCCAAGCCATAGATTTTCGAAAACATATTCTCTATTTGTCTGAGAGAGTTGGCTCAATTTCATCCCGAGCCGAATCGATCACCTCTCGAGCTGGCTCAACCTATATCTGAGCTAGCTCGATAGTGTATCAACCCTCCATCTCAGTTGATACAACTTCAACTGATCCAAACCTTCAAGAGCCACCATAGTTTGTGGTGACATAGTCTTCGAAAGTTTAAAATTACCGGCAAGTGACAACACTGCTAGTTTGGCTTCTTTTATCCCAAAATTTTCTAAGACCTTTCGAATGTAACCACCCTAGGATAAATGCAGCACTTTCTTATCTCGATCTCTAAAAATTTCCATGCCTAAGATTTTCCTTGCAGGCCCAAAATCCTTCATCTCAAACTCCAGAGATAATGCAGCCTTTAGTTCCTGCACAACTTTCTTACTCTTACATGCTATCAGCATATCATCTACATACAAGAGTAAAAACATCCTAGACCCATCCTCTAGAGATTGAGCAAATACATAAGGGTCAAATTCACACCTAGAAAGGCCGATGCTCCTCACAAAGCTATCAAAGCACTTGTAGCACTACCTCGATGACTGCTTCAACCCATACAACTACTTCTGTACCAAACATACCTTCTCTTCTGTTCCAGGCTCTATGAGTCTTGGTGGCTGCTGCATGTAGATGCTCTCCTCTAGATGTCCATAATGAAATACCGTCTTAACATCTATCTGCTCCAATTCCAAGTTCTAAGCTGCAATGATGCTCAGCAGCATCTTGATAGACGTATGCCTGATGATTGGAGAGAAAACTTCACTGAAGTTGATGCGTTCCTTTTGGAAGTATCCTTTAGCCATCAATCTTGCTCTGTACTTGATACCTGCCTACTCTGAAGGCCCCTCCTTGCATTAGAAAACTCATTTGCATCCAGTGGGCTTCTTCTCCTGTGGTAGTTGCACTAAACATCATGTTTGATTCTTTTGGAGGGACTGCATTTCCTCAGCCATAGCTTGAATCCACCTATCTCTATCTTGGCTCTCTACAGCCTCCTCATAGGTGTAGGGGTCTTCATTTGGTATCACCAAGGCGTATGACACTGAATCTCCAAAGCCATATCTATTTGGCTGTCGCACGTTCCTCTTTGGCTTGTGCAGTGCAACGCCGATGTCGATCCTTGATCCAGCTCGCTCTCACTAGTCTTCTTGGCTTCTAACCCCTATTTTAGTCTTCCCAACTTATGGAGACTCCTTTGAAGAATCCTCCATCTGAAACTCAAGTCCTCTTGGTGCACCTACAAGTGATAAAATATAACAAGAGATTAGTTGTCCAGCGCTGCCTTGCTGGATCATTTGCTGCTCCTGCTGTCCTTCCATGCCACCTCGCCTATGTAGAACTGAGTTTTCATCAAATATCACATCCCTACTAATGATGACCTTATTCTCTAGGGGATCCCATAGGTGATACCCCTTAACACCTCGTGGATATCTCAGGAATACCATCTTCTTTGTCTTGGCATCCAATTTGCTCCGCTCACTATCACCGACGAGCACAAATGTCATACACCCAAATACCCTTAGATGGTTCAGGTTTATACTTCTTCTAGACCATTTCTTCTCTAAAATTCCTCCATCTAACTTAGTATGAGATGATTGATTCACTAGATAGTAGGTTGCATCCACTGAATCTACCCAGAACACCTTAGGATGCCTTGCCTGCAGGCTCATGCATCTTGCTTTCTCCATAAGGGTCCTGTTCATTCTCTCAGCCATCTCATTTTGCTAAGGAGTCCCCTTCATCGAGAAGTATCTTTTGATGCCACACTCCTCACAAGAAAACTTGAAACTCCTTGCTGATGTATTCTCCATCGTTCCTAGACCGCAAATACTTCATACTTCTGCCCTGTTCCTTCTCCACCTCTACCTTCCAAACTTTGAATTTGGTGAAGGCTTCTAATTTCTCCCTCATAAAGTAGATCTAAACTTTTCTTGAGAAATCATCTATCAGGGTCATGAAGTATCTTGCTCCATTTTTGGCTGAAATCAAAATCGGTTCCCACACATCCATGTGAACTAGATCTAGTGGGGCTGCAGTGTGGGCTGTGCTGATTGCAAACTGAACTCTTCTCTATTTTTCCATCTAGCATGGCTCACAAAGCTCAAAAGCTCCTCCATCCAGATCAGAGATCAATCTCTTATTGGTCAGCTCCTTCAACCCTCTATCTTCCATGTGGCTCAGGCAATAATACCACAAATAATAAGCCCCCTGCTGATCTTGCATTGCTGCAGCTATATCGGATCCTCTGGTCACGATAGATCCATTCATCTTGTAGAGGTTATTTTCCAGCCTTCTATCTCTCATCACTATCATGGCTCTATTGGAGATATTCAATACTCCACTTCTGGCATGATTGCTAAAGCTATAGCCTTTGCTCTAGGTAGTCTAATGATACAAGGTTCTTCTTTAGCTTCGAGATATTCTTCATATTCGTGAGAGTCCACACCATCCCGTCAAACATCCTCATCCTAATTATTCCAATACTAGTGATCTTACAAGAATGATTATCCCCAAGTATCACACTCTCCTCATCGATCTCAGTGTATATAGAAAGTTAAGACTAGTTTGGGGTGTGTGATGCGAATAGGTTGAATCCAGGGTCCAAATTTCTGTGCTTTGCCTATGACCATTCGACACCACCAAGAGGTCATCCTCCATCTCCTGATCAGCAACCATACTCAAAGAATCTGATCCTCCATTTTCTCCCTTTTGACTCTTCAACTACGGGCAAGCATGACAATAATGCCCGATCTCATTGCACTTATAACACTTTACTTGTTTTCTACCTTTCTGAGATTTTGATCATCCTCTTGATTTTTCTCTTATCCTTCCTCTTCTAGATCTCTCCCCTATGGTCAAACCCACCTGGAGAATGTCATCTTTGGTAATTTTCTCTATCTGCTCATTTGTGTGCAGCACCAAGACAATGTCTTGATGGTACGATGTCTCTTTCCCATAGAATAATGTCGTGACCAGCAGATCAAAGGAAGGGGGCAGTGAACAAAGTAATAGCAATGATTTATCTTCCTCCTCCATCTTTATCCCAACAATTAGCAATTCATTACTCACTTGATCAAACAACTGTATATTAAGAACCTCTCCACCTTCAACGATGCGAAGGCTATACAGCCTCTTCTTCAACATAAGTTTGTTGCACTTGTTCTTTCCTATGTAAAGATCCTACAACTTTGACCAAACTCTTTTAGGGGTTTTCTCTTCTAGCACTGAATAGAGGGCTGGGTCTACTAAACACCCTTTAATCATAGAATATACCCATTTCTCCATCGACATCTATTGTCGATCTATCATCCCTTCCAGCCTATTCTCCAAGGCTTGATCTAATTTATGCTGCACAAGGAGATCCTCTACACAAACTTTCCATATGAAAATATTTTCTTACCCATCAAACATCTTAAAATCTATCTTTATGCTACTTCTCATGACTGGATCCAAGTCACATAACAGCAAAATCACCAAGATTGATGAGAAATACCTCTATAGGGTCCTGCTGAGACTTCAGGCTTTGTAGATCTCTTCTTTCTACGATCTCCTTCTTTCTCCACATGACTCAAGCTCTGATACCAATTGTAATGATCAATTCACTAGAGATTAGAAGATCTAGAATCAGTACCCAAAACTTCTAATTAGATGGAGGCATCAACCCTGATGAATAAACACTAAGAGAAGGATGAATGGCAAACCAAGAGAGAGCAAGGAGTAGGATTTTTAGGAAGAAAAGGAATTTCTATTCTCTTCTTGTTAAAAATATTATATATACAAAGTATATATAAAAGTCTTGAGTCAACATGACTCAGCCCTAAAATACTCTCCTAGGCTAATCCATATAAGAAAGCATTCACCCAAGCCTATGAGTTGCATGCTCTCATCCATAGGACTAAAGATCCAGCCCTATACATAAGTTAGCCACCTTAAGACCTCCCAACTTAGGCCTTAAGATCCCTTGGATTAGATTCAATCCAAGATCAGACAAGAAAACTCATGCTCATTTGTCCACCTATTTGAGCTGGCTCGACGAACACTCGAGCTGGCTCTGCTGCCTGCCAAGCCATAAATATTCAAAAATACATTCTCTGTTTGTCTGAGAGAGCGGCTTTGGCTCGATCTCATTCTGAGTCAGCTCAACCTATATCTGAGCTAGCTCGATAGTGTATCAACCTTCCTTCTTAGTTGATACAACTTCAGCCAATCCAAGTCTTCAGGAGCCACTACCTTGACTCCTTCATGATCTCCCAAGCCTTGGGAGAACCACCCTGCTCTTTCATCTTAGCCTTAAATGAGCTACCAAAAGAAATCCTTTTTGAGGTCCTGCAATACTCAAGTTTGGAAGAGCCCCAAGCGATAATGAAAGTTGATTATGAGCCCAGCTGGATCGACCAAGGAAGGGATTCTCCACAGAGATCGCAAAGAAGCTCGAAAGTTGAGAAATCAAGCTTCCCACTATATTTTGTATGAAAGCAGGTTGTATAAGAGGTCGTACTCCTTACCACTCCTCAAGTATCTCTGACCCTCGGAAGCTAGCTATACCTTGAGGGAAGTTCATGAGGGAATTTATGAAAATCATCTAGGGGCGAGATCCTTACCATACAAGTTACTCCATCAGGGATACTATTGGCCAACAATGCATCAATATGTGGTGAATTATGTGAGAAAGTGCGATAGGTGTCCAAGAAACATAAATATTCAGAGATAGACAGCTTCACAGCTCACACCGTTAAGTGCCCCCTAGCTATTTGCATAGTAGGGGATGGACATACTCGAATCTTTTTCCATGGCATATGGGTAACGAAAGTTCTTGCTAGTGGTAGTAGATTATTTTACTAAGTAGGTCGAAGCTAACCCTCTAGCAAAAATCACTGAAGCTAAAGTGCAAGACTTCATCTAGAAGTCGATTATTTGTAGGTTTTGTCTACCTCAGACATTGATCACTGATAATGGGCATCAGTTTATAGGGGTGAAGTTTGCTGAGTTCTATGAAGGTCTGACTATATCTCACCACTTCACATCAGTAGCTCATCCGCAAGCAAATGGTGAGGTAGAAGTGACTAATAGAACTTTGCTTCAAGAGATAAAGATCAGGCTCAAAAAAGCAAAAGAGACCTGGGTGGATGAACTTTATCATGTGCTCTAGGCTTATCGAACTACTTAAAGATTATCCACTGAAGAAAATCCTTTGTGTTGGCCTTTAGGATGGAGGTGGCTATCCCGATCGAACTTGAACTTTTCTCAGCACGAGTAGAGGCCTTCAATGAACAAGGCACCTTACAGGACCTCAGAGCTAACCTTGATCTACTAGAAAAAAAGAGAGAGAAGGCCCAGATCCAAATGGCAGCTTACAAGCAAAGGATAGCCCGCTACTACAATTCAAGGGTCAGAAGTAAAACCTTCAAAATAGGAGATCTCATACTTCGTCGAGCAGATATTTCGCAGCCTCAAAATCAAAGAAAGCTCATTTTGAACTGAAAAGATCCTTATGAGGTGGTGGAAATCATCTGATCAGGAACATATTATTTAAAGAAACTCGAAGGATCTACGCTCCCATGATCTTAGAATTCGAAAAATCTATGAATGTACTACCAGTAATCCAACCCTAATAAAATTTCTTTATTTCAATATTTTTATTTTTTGACATAAAATTATGTGATGATAGAAAATGACTCAACCAAATATCATCAATAAGCAAAGTAGAAGACCTCCGATTATTTAAGATAGGAGGAGAGATGTCCTTTTAATGGTCCTTTTGCATTCCAATATCTTTGTTAGGGAAAGGAAAATGATCTCGTCCTAACAAAGAAATGCCAACCCCATCAGGAATAGGAGGAGACCTCATCCTGATAGGAGGATAGAAAGGCCAACCATGTTAGAAATAGAAGGAGAACATCATCCTGATAGGGATGATGAAGACCTCTGATTATTTAAGACAGGAGGAGGGGAGAGGCCCTTCCAACAGCCCTTTTGCATCCCTGTACCTTTGTTTGGGATAGGAGGAGGATCTTATCCTAACAAAGAAAGGCCAATACCATCAAAAATAGGAGGAGAACCTCATCCTAATAGGAGGACCAAAAAGCTAACTGTATTAAGAATTGAAGGAGAACCTCATCCTGACATGGATGATGAAGATCTCCAATTATTTAAGATAGGAGGAGGAAAGAGGTCCTTTCAATGACCCTTTTATGCTCCTATACCTTTGTTAGGAACAGGAGGAGGATCTCATCCTAACAAAGAAAGGCCAACACCATCAGGAATAGGAGGAGAACCTCATCTTGATAGGAGGATAGAAAGATCAACTATGTCAGAAACAAGAGAAAACCCTCATCCTAATGTGAATGATGAAGACCTCCAGTTATTTAAGATAGGAGGAGTGGAGTGGTCCTTTCAATGATCCTTTTGTGCTCCTATATCTTTGTTAGGGATAGGAAGGAAATCTCATCCTAACAAAGAAAGATCAATTCCACTAGGAACAAAAGGAGAACCTCATCCTAACAAGGGGATAGAACGGCCAACCGTGTTAGAAATAGGAGGAAAACCTCATTCTGACATGGATGATGAAGCCCTCTGATTATTTAAGATAGGAAGAGGGGAGAGACCCTTTCAACAACCCTTTTGCACCCCTATAACTTTGATAGAACAGGAGGACTTTGTCCTAACAAAGGAAGGCCAACTCCATCAGGAACAGGAGGAGAACCTCATCTTGACAGGAAGACAGAAAGAACAACCATGTCAGAAATAAGAGGAGAACCTCATCCTGACATGGATGATGAAATCTTTAGTTATTTAAGATAGGAGGAGGGGAGAAGCCCTTTCAACGATCCTTTTATGCTCCTATATCTTTGTTAGGTATAGAAGAAGGACCTCGTCCTAACAACAAAAGGCTAATCCTTTTAGAAGTACGAGGAGAACCTCATCCTGACAGAAGGATAGAAAGGTTAACCATGTCAAGAGTAGAAGAAGAATCTCATTCTGACACGAATGATGAAGACCTTCGATTATTTAAGATAGGAGGGGAGAGGTCCTTTCAATGACCCTTTTGCACCCCTATACCTTTGTTAGGGACATGAGAAGGACCTCGTCCTAATAAAGAAAGGCCAATCCCATCAAAAATAGGAGGAGAACCTCATCCTACTAGGGAAACAGGAAGGTCAACCATGTCTGGAATAGGAGGACCTCATCCTGACATGGATGATGAAGATCTCTAATTATTTAAGATGGAAGAAAGAGAGAGATCCTTTCAATAATCTATTTGTATCCCTATATCTTTGTTAGGGATAAGAGGAGGATCTTGCTCCAACAAAAGAAGGCCAATCCCGTCAGGAACAGGAGGAGAACCTCATCATGATAGAGGAGATAAAAAGGTCAACCATGTTAGGAACTAGAGGAGGACCTCGTCCTGACATGTAAGAAGACCTTCGATTATGTGAGATAGAAGAAAAATAAAGAAAATAAAGAAGTTAACAAACATTGAACCCAAGTACAATAAAAAGATGATTGAAGATAGCATAGTTTCATTAAAGATGTTTATTACAAAATAAAGGTCGACAAGATCATGTACAAAAAGATAAAGTAGATGAAGTCCTAAGAAGAAGGATCAGAGTCTTCAGACTTTAGACTACCAACCCCAGTCATCGCCAAGGATTATTTCAAGCTGGTGATTTTCTTTTCGAGTTTCTTTCTTTTCAACAAGTTCTCTATGAAAAATCTGTCAGCCTACTGAAAGTTATCTCTGAACTCCCTCAATTATCTTTTGAGAACCTCTGACTCAACCTCCGCATTCTTAATAGCTTATCGCTCATAGGCCATTTGGATTTTCAACTATTGAAGTTCAGCATTCTCCTTCTCACAGAACTCAGAAAGTTCTTCAAAGGACCTCCTCAAGGAGGCGAGTTATTCCGACTCTCTATTGGCATCGGCCTGCTGGTTATCGGCCAACTACTTTCAAAGGCAAGTCACTTCATCTCTAACCATCTTGAGCTCCCATTCAAGTCTAGATATTTTTTCCACCCAGCGTACTCTATAACTATTGTGCCAAACTTCGGTGTCTTGAAGTTGCTTTTGGAGCTCTAAAAATTTTTTGAACCAATCCCATTCGTACCGGGCCTTGTCAGAAGACCATGGTGAACTTTCCTCTAGCAGATGAATTTTCTCCTTCACCGCCTTAAGCTTAACTTCGAGGGAGCTAGCCTTCGCAGTTAATGTCTAAAACTTCTCATTGGTGATTTTTTTAAGTTTGGCCAAAACTCTCTCAACGTTATCTTTCCTAATGTTGAAGCTCATAGAATCTTTCATGTGCAACTTGCAAAGGTGAGTGACTTTAATCATCGCCTCCAAAGCATTTTTTTTGGATCTCTGAAGCTAATCTTCCATCTTCTTCAACTTCTTCTTCAGATGATGGATATCCCTCTTTAAACCTTTCACTATAGGTTTCAAAGGGATTCCTTTGGATAGTGGCTCAATGTTGGTTGGACATGATTGACCTTGATTTTGGTCACTAGAAAGATTCTAAATAACATTCATCATAGCACAAGCACAAGAAAAAAAAAATCAATCTCATTTCTCAAAATATTTGAACATACATCAAAAAAAAAGGAAAGAAGAAATATAACTATTTAAAATTCTAGATCTTGGGAGGAACAGCGATGGACAAGGTTGGAGCATTCTCTACCACCTCTGGCTTTGGTGCAAGTTTGGGCGCCTTAATGGCAGTTTCAGAGGGCTTAAGGATGGCTTTGACGGGCGAAGGGTCGGCCATGGTAGTGGACTGTCCTGCATCTTCTTCAAGGACCTCCCCATATAAGAAATTGAGATTGAGTTTGGAGAACTTGGCAGCCACTCGATCCTCGAAGAGTTCGTATCCCTTTTGAAAGGCCTTCTAGCCAAATGCAACATTCAGATCCCTCATTTTAGAGGAAATCTTGAACTTCTCCACTGCTTGGATCTTCGCCTCCAAGATCTGCTTTGAAGTTTGATCCTTCAGCTCGAAGACCTTAATTTTGGCTTTCTTTCTTCTCTCCCCCTCCAAGGCCAAAGTAGCCTTCAGCCCCGTTGAGGTGAGCTCCTCTTTTTTGAGCATCTCCTACAGACCTTTGACCTCGACCATCTTTTCCTTTGAAAGATGGTCAACCTCGATGGTCTTCTTCTGGAGGTTGTCAACTTCAGCTTGAAGGTCTTCCTGAGCCTTCAACACCTTCGATCTTAAATGGTTCATCATTTTGATATGCACGAGTATTTAGTGACCCAATTGTAGTAAACAAACTATGTTATGCATCCAAAAAAAAAATTGACAAAATGATTACCTTGAGAAAGATCTCGAGGGAATCCCAGAAGAGCTGTGTATGGTCAAGGTTGGCCATCTGGTGTACCACCTCAAGCATGGCAAATTTATCAGTTAGATCTTCGACGAGCTCTGGGTTGCTGAAGGGATCTTCTCCCAAAGCTTTGCTGTGATTGCTGGACTTGCCAAGACAAGCCTTGCAAAACATCTTAACGACAACCTTCTTCTTTCGCTTCTTCTCCCTTCCTTTATCCTTTTTGATGGGAGGATGCAGAGCTTGGTCTTTAGCTGGGGGACTCGGGGATGTCAGAGCCATGGAGCCCCCATCCATAGTGCCAACCTCGATGGTAGGGATAACTTCATTGCCCTTGGCAACCTTCGGGACAGCAACGGCAGCAGTGGGGGTCGTGGAGCTCGGGGTGCCAACCTTCGCCCTCTTTGAACTTTCACCAAGAGCTTTTCCTTTTCTATTGTAGGCCTGAAGCCCTTTGGCAAGCTTCTTAGCTACTTGGGCATCCATCTCTACGACAAAGAGGAGGTCATAATTAAAACGTATATAAGGGAAATACCATTAAAGCTCATGAATTACAGAAAAGTATACCAGTAGGGTTGAGAAGACTCATACCCGTATTGAACAGTGCTTGCTCTTTCAGAAGCTCGAAAAGGAGAGGAGCCTGGTATATCTTAAGTTTGTTGGTAGAGTCAAGATCGCTCGTAACTAAACTGGGTGCTCGACGAACTGACACTCTAAGCAGACCCCAAGAAGGAAGCCCTAGCAACAGAGTAGGATAATATATGAAGAAGTACCTCTCCTTTCAGTTATGAATAGAAGAAGGAGCACCTTTCAATAATCCCTTATTACTAAACTAGGAAGAAAGGTACCACCAGTCCTTTGCAAAAGGATGGCATTTGAAGGTATAGTAAGTTCTGAAAAGAAAAATAGTTGGATGGACTTCGGCCAAGCGGCAAAGGAAGAGAAATCCAATCACAAATCTAAAAGTGTTCAGCACTACTGAAGCCAAGGCAAGTTCAAAAAATGAAAAAGGGCAATCACAAAAGGTGAAAGAGAAAGTCTTAGTCTAGCATGAAGAGTTTCCAAGTATAGACAGAATCAGCCAGGCAGAGGGGTGCAAGCCCGATCACTGGGTCCAGAAAGTTCTAGTTCTTATTCTAATGGGACCCCATATTGAATCTTAATTAATGAAAGGTCATCTGAGGTTAAGGTACAGGGGATCAAACCTGGAGCGAAGGTCAGATGGGACATGCTTCTAAGGTCGATCTCATCTATGGGGTTAGGGTTTCGAAAGGTTGGACCGGACAGACTCCTTGAACCTATAGGATGAGAAGTTTCCAAAGACATTCGGATCAAACAAACATCAAAAAATGCTCAAAAAGTCCAGAAAATAAGGAGTGAAATCTTCTTGAAGAAATCAAAAGAACAAAATGCAAGAAACACCAGAATAATCAAGAGGAAGGTTGAGAAACTAATCTAGATTGGTCAAGAAGAGCAACGAGATGACGGGCGTGGCAGAAATTGAGCAGGAAAGCGCTTGCAGGTGGAAGAAATAGAGAAGGAAATTAGGGACTCTTGGGCAAGAAGAAGAACACCGAAGGAAGAAAGAGAAGAGCTCGAAGAGAAATAATGCCCTCAGGAGAAGAAGATGAATTTAAATACCCCTTAGAGCCCGAAATGGTTATGATGGCAGGTCATCCACGATCGATCTGTAGTTGATGCATGTCCCACTCATCATGGCTAGGCAATCGGCAACTGATAGAGCTTTAATTATGCCGTATCTGTGATAGTTTCGATGGGAGTTTTGAAAAATCATCCTTTTGGATCACTTCGTATTTAAGATGTTTTGGTTATTAGAAAATATGTCCTAAAGCCAATTATCTAAGTAGTAGATGATTGAAATTAGTATATAAATTATCTAATAATAATAGTTATTTGGCTGATTCATCATAGAAGTTCTATCTTTTCTAAATGAACTCCTAAATTTTGATGAAGTTCTTGAAGGAAAATCTTGATTTTTCGAACCAGGTTCGTTCAGATCTAATCTGATCAAGAGATATATTTCAAAAAAAAATTTCTTTCATTCAGATCAAATCTGAGATATTTCAGATTTGATCTTTATTATTTTTATAATTAAAATAAATTTAGATAAATTAAATTAAATTTAATTTACCTTAACGTAGGATAATCCTATTACCCATTGATGATCCTATAAGCAGCGGAAGGTTCTGGATCTAGCCACGCAAGTGCCTGACCTCTCCCGATATCCACTCGGACTAGATTTGAAGATCCTTTTCTTCTTTATCATGTCTCCAAAAATCAGATCTAGATCTAATTTAGAGGATCTTTAAAACATCTTTCGAAGATCAGTAGTTATCCTTCGCAGCAGTGCAGCCTTCTAACTTTCTGTCGCCTTTCTCTCATCTGGATTGCACAAACTTGGATCCCAAACTCTTTTGGGAGTGGAGAGGAGAGGGAGAAGGTGGACTTGGCATGGAGGAGGAGAGGAGAGGCAGCCTTGGGGCATGGAAATTTCTTTTCTTAGATTTCAGATTTTTTTTTTACCTTGAGTTGGGCGTAGGGTCTTATTTATAGACTATGCATGATCCAACTCCTCTTCTTCCCAACCAATCACAGCCCTTTATGAAATCAAATCTAAATCTGATTGGTGGGAATAGAGTCCCTTGGATTCCTCCTTAGATGGCACCTAAGACTAGTCAAACTTGATTCTTAGGAGAAGTCTAATCGGAATCCAAAAAGGAGATGGAGTCCCTGTCCAACAGGGACTCCTAGGCAACTCCAGCTTGGGCACATGCCAAGGGTGGCATGCGCCCTCCTCCTTGCCAGGTTCTGGCAGGGGGATAAGCCCCCACCAACTCTTCAATAGGTGTGTGACACGTGGACAGAAGTTAAAGTATCAATGGTCAACATTTGATCAGTCAAAGGTCAACTTTTGACCAAAGTCAAAGGACGAGAAATGACAGATGACCAAAAATGGTAGGTATTATCTTACAAAATAAGACAACCATTTTCTAACTTGGACAGACTCTAGTCAGACCAGGTGAAGGCCTCTGATCGAGCATAAACTCTTTTGGCTCAGTCAAGACAACTATTTATGATAGTAAAAGAAGAACGTTAGGTTCAATCGAGTGCTAGCACGATTTCCTTGAACCTAATTGAATCTCATTTAGATCAATTGAACTGGATTAGTTCAATTGATGATCACCAGATTCAAACCCTTGTTTGTGTGATCCAGTTAGGTTCAGTTCTGTATGGTAATGGGATATGTCATGATCTCTATCATCGACATCATCGAAACTTCCTTTCGATGGATCAGAACTCTTCTGATTCGAACAGCTAGAATGATCGATCATCTAAATCATTCTAATTGCTCCCAAAATCTACTAGTGACACCTAGCAGTATATGGTGGCAACCCATCAGAGCTGAATGCGAACCTCTTGGTGCAGCTACCTTGTGTGATTAAGTTCTTCTATCTTGAGCCCCGATCAGATTAGGGTTAAGGTGAACTCATCAAACCCTAGTCTTCTGTCATATGATGTAATCATTCGATTCAAGTCCAATGTGAAAACCTAAATAGAAACTCTTTCTATTATTTCACTCTGCCATGGCCATGGGCTTCTGGACTTGATTCTCATGATCATCATAGGGCTGCTCCTCTACCACCGAGGTAGATAGATTCCATCTTGATGCAATCCAGTTCCTACAATGAACATGCTATAGCCAACATACACCTCAGGATTCCATATGGCTAGGAGACCGAGTTATGGTGTAGTCAAACTATAACACCCTCAAGGTGAACTACCGATGCACCTCAGGTCAAAGAACCAGACACACCACTACAGCATCGAGTCAGTCATTGACGAGAAGGTACTCGAGGTGGTCACGCTCAGTGCCCTCGTTCTCTAATGAGTACCTATACTCTCGCTTCGGTGTCTCCACACCATAGACTCAAGACTCTTCTACTAAAGAGAAATCATTGTACACCAACCTTCTGGATCAATCACCATCCTCGTGATGATCCTATGGTCGGAAGCATTTTATGAGTTAATAATGATTATTCATGTCTTAAATTTTCAACTCTTGAAAATATGAATTATCATTACCATTAACTCAAAGGATGTATCACAGACACTAAATACACATATGTGATAGAAAATAATCCATTTTATTGATTTTAGTCAAAATTACAATTTTGCCCCTAGAAGTGTATTACAAGTGTCAGCCAATTCTGGCTTCTAGGGCACATATATCTAACAATCTTCCACTTGTCCTAAAGCCAATTGGCTACAAGTCTAAGTCCCATCTTCTCAAGGTGGGCTTCGATCTTCTACTGGCCCAACGGCTTTGTAAGTGGGTCTGCCACATTGTCTATGGAGTCAACTCTCTTGACCTCGACGTAACCCTTCTCGAGGTAATCGCGGATGAGGTGGTATCGCCGCTCAATGTGCTTGGATTTCTGGTGAGACCTCGGCTCCTTAGCAAGGGCTATGGCGCCATTGTTGTTATCATAGTACAGAGGAATGGCATCTGATGGCATTACTCTGAATTTCTGCAGCAAACTTCTTATACCAGAATGCTTCCTTCGTAGCCTCTGATGCAGCGATATATTCTGCTTCCATGGTGGAATCTACTATCATGGTTTGCTTGGAACTCTTCCAGCTGACAGCACCACCATTGCACACAAACAGACTCCCAGATGTCGACTTTCGATCATCTACATCGGACATGAAATCCGAGTCTGTGTATCCCTGGACTTGGAGTTCTCCATTACCAAAGACCAACATCATATCCTTAGTTCTTCTCAAGTACTTAAGGATACATTTCATAGAAGTCCAGTGTTCTTCACCTGGATTTGACTGATATCTGCTTGTGACACTCACAGCATGGGCTATATCAGGTCGTGTACATAGCATGGCATACATGAGGCTCCCTATTGCAGAAGCATAAGGGATCTTGCTCATGCATTCTATTTCCTCAGGTGTGCTAGGGCACATCTTCTTGGAAAGATGAATACCATGTCTGAAGGGTATTAATCCCCTCTTAGAGTTTTCCATACTAAACCTCTTTAGTACTTCCTCTATGTACATCTTCTGTGAAAGTCCTAGCATCCTATTCGGTCTATCCCTATAGACCTTAATTCCTAGAATAAAGGATGCTTCACCTAGGTCTTTCATGGAGAATTCCTTGGACAACCATAATTTGACTGTTGTCATCATGGGAATATCATTCCCAATAAGGAGGATGTCATCCACGTACAATACGAGGAAGACAACAGCGCTCCCACTGACCTTTTTGAAGGCACACGATTCCTCTTCATTTTTGATGAAACCAAACTTTTTGATCACATCATTGAAATGAGTGTTCCAGCTCCGAGATGCTTGCTTAAGTCCATATATGGACCTTTGCAGCTTGCAAACCTTATGATCAGTATCACTGGATGTGAAACCTAGTGGCTGTTCCATATAGATATCTTCCTCAAGATATCCATTTAAGAACGCTATTTTCACGTCCATTTGCTATTTCATAATCGAAATAGGCTGCAATGGCAAGCAATGTGCGGATGGATTTTAGCATAGCCACTGGAAAAAAGGTATCCTGATAGTCAATGCCTTCGCTGTTGACTATAACCTTTTGCCACTAGTCTAGCCTTGAATGTCTCCACATTCCCATCTGCACCAATCTTTCTCTTGAAGATCCATTTACACCCAATAGGTACTATACCTTCTGGTGGATCTACCAAGGTCCAGACTTGGTTTGAGTGCATCGAGTCAATTTCTGACTGCATTGCCTCTAGCCATTTCTCAGAGTCGATATCTGATATCGCCTCATTGTAGGTTTTGGGATCATCACCATGAGCACCATTACCTACGAGGAACATTTTCTCTACTTCCTCTGAAATAATACCTAAGTATCTTTCAGGAGGATGGAAAACTCTTTTCGATCTACGAGGTGGAGGAGGTAGTGTTCTTATTGGCTCAACCTGATTTGGTTCCAATTGGTCCTTAGCTCGTTGTACTTGTGAGACTTTCTCATCAAGCTTGAATCTGCTTTCCAATGCCGCTATCTTGAATAAACTATTTTTCAAGAAAGATGGCATGTCGACTCACAATCACATTGTGGTCTTCTGGAATGTAGAAATAGTATCCTAATGACTCTTTAGGATATCCTATGAATCGAGCTCTGAAGGACCTAAACTCTAACTTGTCCGCTTGTTGTCTTTTGACATGAGCCGGACAACCCCAAATTCTGAGATGACTCAGACTTGGTTTCTTACCATGCCATATCTCATACGGTGTGGTAGGAACGGTTTTAGAGGGAACCCTATTCAGTAGATAAATTGAAGTTAACAATGAATGTCCCCAAATAAAATCAGGGAGGTCTGTGAAGCTCATCATGGATCGGACCATATCCAATAGAGTCCGATTTCTCCATTCTGAAACCCCGTTGAGTTGAGGTGTTCCTGGTGGAGTCCATTGAGAGACTATGCCATTTTTCTTGAGATAGTCTAGGAATTCTCGGCTAAGGTATTCACCTCCTCGATCTGATCGAAGAACCTTAATGGGTTTTTCAGTTTATTTTTCTACTTCATGTCTGAATTCTTTGAACTTTTCAAAAGCTTCAGACTTGTGTCTCATAAGATACACATACCCATACCTAGATAGATCATCGGTAAAGGTAATGAAGTAGACAAAATTGCCTCTAGCCGGCACATCAAATGGGCCGCACACATCAGTATGTACTAGGGCAAGGAGATCTGTGGCCCTTTCCCCATGTCCAACAAAAGGGAGTTTAGTCATTTTGCCTTGAAGACAAGATTCACAAGTTGGATATGACTCGAAAGTCAATGGACTCAATAGCCCATTTTTCTCCAATTTGTTGATCCTATCTTCTGCTATATGACCTAATCTCAGGTGCCATAGATATCTATCATTTGGACTATCCCTAGGTCGTTTGGCATTCACGTTTTGCTCGATAGTTAGAACAGGTACATCAATATGTAGCTGATAAAGACCGTTAATAAGAAAACCATTTGCAATTTTATTTCTTTCATAAAGAATGTTACAATGGTCCTTAAAGAAGGTAATCACATAGCCTTCTTGTGCTAAGCATGAAACAGAAATCAAATTCCTGCTAGCTGCAGGCACATAATAACAGTCTTTCAAAACTAAGTCTAAACCAGATGGTAATCGAAGAGGGTATGTTCCCACTGCATACTGCAGCAACTCTTGCTCCATTACCGATGCGTAGGATCATGTCTCCATCCCTCAGCCTCCTGCTATCCTCAAGACCCTGCATGGAAGTGCACAGATGAGCACTAGAACCAGAGTCAAGCACCCAACTGGATGCAGAAGAAATCGTAAGGTTAGACTCAATAACGAGCATACCTCCAGAAGGACCTTCCTTCTTGTTCTTCAGGGTGGCCAGGTAAGTAGGGCAGTTCCGCTTCCAATGGCCGTCGCTGTTGCAATGGAAACACTTTCCTTTGACATCGGCCTTTTTCTTCGGCTCTGCCTTCTTCTTCTTTGTCCTTCCACCTTCTGCTTTTTCACAGACTTCTTTTTCTTTCCATAAGACTTTCTTTTGGAAGAAGTCCGTTCCATAGCAAGAACTGAGCCTTTAGAACCTTTCATAGAAAGCTCAGCGGTGACCAGCATATTCATTAATTCGGCCAAGGAATTTTGAAGTTTATGCATGTGGTAATTCATGATGAATTGCCCATATGCATCAGTCAAGGATTGCAGAATAACATCATTCTGCAGATCCAAGTCTAACTTCACACCGAGCTTCTCAAGCTCTTCCAAGTCCTTGATCATCATCAGACAGTGATCTTGGACTGACTGCCCATCACGCATCTTAGCCTTAAAAAGTCATTTCGTGACTTGATACTTGGCTGCGCGACTCTGTTCACCAAACATCTCCTGCAGGTGAGCCAACATTTGGCGAGCAGTCCCGATATCTTCATGTTGGCGCTGGAGCTCATCAGACATCGAGCCCAACATGTAATATCTGGCCTTATTATCTTCGTCTATCCATTTTTCCAGAGACGCTCTCTGTTCAGTGGATGGACGGGCTGGTAAGGTGGGAGGGTCCTGGTCCAATACATGGGTTAACTTCTCAAAACCAAAATAATTTTGTAGTTCCTGAGCCAATCTTTATAATTGGGTCCAGTCAGTCTATGTGTGTCCAGGATACGTGCCAATGGGTTGGACGCAGATATTTTCCTGTAGAGAGTCAAAGATTCTAGTTAGATACTGTAATTATGACTTGACCAATTTATTTAGAAATTTTATTTTTAAATAAATTAGCTTCCACTATTTTCTCGGATCCCTACACTCCCTCTGTAGAGATGCAAAAATCTCCATGATTAATGATTTCTAGTGGGTGGTGCGGTCTCACCAACTGACTCATCACCTCACCTAACAGTTATTGGTGATGGGTTAGCCAATGAGTGAACAACTCTTGTTCAATGATTCTCTAATCATGGTGCACCCAAACTTGGTCTCTAATTCATGAATCTCACCGTATCCGAAATATTGATCCACTCCTTAGTTAAGTCAGACCCACCATTTGCATAGACTGGATTCCTAATTGAGTCTCTCACCGTATCCAAAATATTGAGCCCAACTCATCCTCCAGCCCATAGCATCCAATGCCTAATAGACATGGTTGCATCTTTTCGGTGCAACTGAGCCACTGTATCCAGCCGAGAACAATCAACCCTGGGAAGGGCCCGCACATCTACAATGGTGGAAGACCTCAGACTTAATCTTTTCTTAGGGAGAATTGATTCAGGTCTCATTAAACTAGACTTGTCATAGTCATAACAATTATGACTAACCTAGTGGCATGGGTTAGCTCGGATTATTGACCACCTCAGATCAGAACTGTGTCAACAGATATGGCCAGGTAAGTGAGATCCGGTGGAAGGAATATGCCATTAACTCGTACAAGAATGCATTCAGGTCGAGTAGCTTCCAATTAAAAATCAGTCGGTCGTATGTGCCAAACTTACCTTAGACACCAAATTATTGAGCCAGAACCAATTGGGTTAGCCTACAATCCAGACTCTAACCTCTGAGCCTAATTAGGTCTTGCTTGATCGTGACTCGATCTTGACCCAGACTTAATCCTATTAGGCTGGTCAATTTAAGCATTGTTGATCCCATCTAACCAACTCTTGATTCGATTTGATCAACCGCTTAGACCTAATTGAGCTACCCAAGCCCGAACCCAGTATTATGAATATGTCTTAGATCTGAAATTCTCAATTTTAGACCTAATTAATATTCCGTAATCTTAATTCTTAATTAAGTAGGGTTCATAAACAAAATATGCACAATAAATCCTAGGGTTTCAGGATCTAGGGTTTTGCAGAAAGTAAGTTTTGGGATTTCTGATTAAGGACGAACACGCAGCACCCCTACACATCATAAGAACACCCCATCGAATGGGAAGGAGAGGGCCTTTAAACCCTTCTTCATTCTTATGACCGGACGGCCAAGAGGAACGCCTTAATCAGGAACATGTAATACTACAAAACAATTTTAGATCTATATCATATATCTCATATACAAATTAGATCTAATCATGGCATATTTTGCATACATCTCATGTATCAAATCATGCATATTTTCAGATCTAAATTATCTCATAATAATCTAAAAAATTAGATTTAAATTGATCTTAATCAAAATAAACTTCTAATCTAGACAATTATGTAGAACTATTCTACAACTAGTCTAGACATGCATCAATCATATCTCATATGATATTTAAAAATTAAATAATTTTTATTTACTATTTTTTAGATGTTATTATAATAATTATAATATCAAAAAATAGTAAATAAATAGATCTAAAATATGATTTAATCAGATTAAATTAAAACATGCAAGACTATTCTATAGAACTATTCTATTTTAGAACTAGTCATGCATATTTTCTAATCTTAGATCCAAATCATTTAATTTTAATTTTTTCTAATTTTAGATCTGATCACATCTCATGTGACATATAAAATCACTTATTTTCTAATTAAAATAAATTTAAAATTAGATCTAAATACTTTTAGAACCTTGGCTCTGATACCAGTTGAAGGAAAATCCTGATTTTCGGACCAGGTTCGTTCAGATCTGATCAGATCAAGAGATATATTTCAAAATTTTTTTTCTTTAACTGGTATCAGAGCCAAGGTTCTAAAGTATTGAGATCTTTTTAAATTTATTTTTATTAGAAAAATAAAGTGATTTATATATTCACATGAGATGTGATCAGATCTAAAAATCATAAAAAATTAAAATTAAATGATTTGGATCTAAGATTTAGAAAATATGCATGACTAGTTCTAAAGTAGAATAGTTCTATAGAATAGCCTTGCATGTTTATAATTTAATTTGATTAAATCATATTTAGATCTATTTATTTATTATTTTTTAATATTAATAATTATTATAATAAATTGAGAAATAGTAAATAAAAATATTTAATTTTAAACATCATATGAGATATGAATTGATGCGTGTCTAGATCTAGTTGTAGAATAGTTTACATAGTTGTCTAGATTAAAGTTTATTTTGATAAGATCAATTTAAATCTAATTTTTTAGATTACTATAAGATAATTTAGATCTGAAATAGCATGATTTGATACATGAGATGTATGCAAAATTATGCATGATTAGATCTAATTTGTATATGAGATATATGATATATCGATTAAACTGTTTTGTAGTATTACATGTTCCTGATTAAGACATTCCTCTTGGCCGTCCCCAGTCATAAGAATAAAGAAGGATTTAAAGACCCTCTCCTTCCATCCGATAGGATGTTCTTATGATGTGTAGGGGTGCTGCATGTTCATCCTTAATAAAAAATCCAAAACTTACTTTCTGCAAAACCCTAGATCCTGAAACCCTAGGATTTATTGTGCATATTTTATTTATGAATCCTACTTAATTAAAAATTAAGATTATAAATATTATTAATTAGATCTAAAATTGAGAATTTCAGATCTAAGACATTTCATAATACTAGGTTTGGGCTTGGGTAGGTCACTTAGGTCTA